>OY282449.1:122575208-122622813 GCA_958295655.1 Palloptera scutellata
TAATTCATGTTATTCATTTAAAAGATACACCGATTCCCGGGCACGTACATACATAATTTAAAACAACAAAAATATGAAATTGGCTGCGGTACTTACTTTTACACTCTTCTTTTCTTTTTGGTATCAGATTGGAAGCTGTTTGAGTTTGTTATACGCGTATGAATGGAAATCACTTTCTTAAATTGATATTGTTGAATTGTATTTTTTTCTCTTCTTCCATATTTAGATCCTCCTGCTTGAAAATGTTTGTATAAAATGTGCAAATTTTCCCGAATTTCGAACTGAAACAGAAGGCAAATAATTTGAAACAGTTTAGTGAATAAGAAGATGCGATTAAATGATTTTACATGTCTTCAAATCGAATCCCTTTTCCTACCCCGCGAAGTATAGTAAATCCTTCACTGGTAGTGCCGCGGGGATACACAGGACAGCGCTCGTAAGAGGTGGGCTTAGTCCGTAGGTGCATGGATGCGAATCGGGCATGTGAGCTGTGCGGTGCTACTCATATCTATGAAGATTCCCACCTACCTGGTCGAAAAAAACATGTCTTTAAAAGCATGCGGATTCATATCTCACTACTGTTGGGTTGATACACATACACATGCATAGACATTAATGCATGAATATATGCGTGTATGTTTCGCTAGCTGCTAAATAAATAAACTTATATTAATAGAGACTCATTAAAATAGCTGAAAAAGTAATTATTCGCATTATTGTTGTTGTGTGTTCTATCCACATTTGTATGTTTGGGCGTAGTACATGTTCATGCATAGATCACATACACACACACATCCAAACATAAATGTATACATGGAAGTGCATAATATATTGTTTGAGGTATATAAATAGAACTCAGAGGGCAGTATCTAGCAAATTCGTTGGACATACCTTGCTTAATCAATCTAACCGGAACTTTCAGGCAGTAGTCCTGGTTTTGTATTTACACCTCATCCAGCATTAGGTGATACTCAGTTGGGTTTAACA
The DNA here is from genome assembly GCA_958295655.1 of Palloptera scutellata. NCBI lineage: Eukaryota > Metazoa > Arthropoda > Insecta > Diptera > Pallopteridae > Palloptera > Palloptera scutellata. Next base: position 122,576,196 of record OY282449.1, read on the forward strand.
TTTGAACGAGTTTTGATGTTTTTTTTTTTTTGTAAAGTTTTGATGAAATTTTGATGAGATTGTGGATTTTTTGTGTGAGGTCATTCTCTTGTTAATATTTTTAATGACTCTAGTATTTATGACAGTATAATGTTGATTTGATGGATTAAATATTGTAATATAATGGTTGGTTTATGACGGCATTTACGATATTGCTTAGTTTTGATGCATACGGCACGCTTTCTGGCTTATTGCAATTCTCATAAAATTTTTGCTCTATAATAGTTTCATATTGGTTTGATGGTATTGACAATATTGATTATTTTATGGAGATCAATGAAGAATTTTATGGGTGTATTGATATTGATTATAAATATGTAATGAATTTGTGTACCTATATATGTTAAGTTGATACCAGTTTAATGGTTTTATAATTCTGTTGATTGATGTTGGAGGATATGTTGTTCAGTTTTAAAAAATTCCCCAAATGATAATTATGGGGTTTGATGATATTTGTGGTCGCTGTGACGTAATTGGTAGTGCGTTGGCCTGCTATGCAGTGTGTCCGGGGTTCAGATATCGGCTTGGGCAAAATCAAAAAGTAGAAAAAAACAATTTTTATACATAGGACCACCTCTTGACAGGCAATGGCAAACCTACAAGAGTAAAAATTGTTATGAAAAGTTTTTCATTTCGCCGTTTGAATTTGGAATAAAACTGTAAGTTCCTTCCATTCAACAGGCGCAACATGAGTGGATGCGAAAAGTTCGGCTTAAGCCCTCCATGGGCTGTTGTGCCATTCAAAGACGAAAGAAAGATAATATTTTCTTCCAGTGTGACTATGTTTTTATTGACCATATAGATTTTTTTTCAAGTTTGATAACGGATTAATGTGGGATTGGTGCTCTTCGGTTTGATATTAATTCAAAGTTGATTTGATGTATTTTTGATGGCGATTTGATGCACTTTGGATGTGAGTTTGATGTTGCCTTGACGTTGATATGATGTTCATTTGATGTTGGTATGAAGTTTTTTCTAATTGTCAACCAATACACAGAGGATAATCCTGTATCACCAAAGAATTGTGTTAATCAGGAAAGGAAAATAGCTATGAAATACTCATATTGTAGGGGAGCGGAACTTCCCTAAAGTGGGAGTTGCGTTCGATTACACTAGCCGCAAGAGCCAAAAAGTCTACAAGCGTCTAAGCGTAAAGGAACGCTTCGATGTTATTAAATAAACACGCGAAAGTTTGATTTTAAGCGTCTGCTTTCTTTAATCGTTGAGTATCGAATGACCAAATAATAATTATAATAGTTGATCTTAACAAGTAGTGAGCGGTAAAGGGAGATTACCGTTAAATGAGTGATAAAGTAAATGAAATTGAGTGGTCTCTCTTTATGCATTACAGTGATGGCAAAAATATAGTTAAAGTAAATAAATGCGTTTTTCACACAATAAAAGAAGAAAAATAAATAATCATAATATTGATAATCAGCGCCGTTACAATATAATATTTTTTTCCATCCGCTTTTTGGATTAAGTTTTTAACTGGTGTATCTTAGGATATTCAAGGGGCTCTTAACAATAGGCATTTTTAGACCGCAGTGATTTTCTGCCTTATACCCAGCCCCTGTTTCAAACTTATCTAATCTAACGGGTTATTTAAAATTTAAGATTTAGGGGTTAGACTGATTGCAAAGTTTTTGACTTTGGGAAAATGGTTTTACTTCAGCTTTAATTACTAATCAACTAATTTGAGTTCTAGGTTCAGACTTGATTTAGGTACCAATGATCGCTTCTCTCTGGGTTTTCGTTCAACTAAGCATATTCATGGTCGCTGTGGCGTAGTGGTAGTGCGTTGGACTGCTACGCAGAGTGTTCGGGCACAGGCACAATCAAAAAATCTTGGCAGGCAATGGCAAACCTACAAGAGTAAAAATTGCTATGAAAAGCTTTTCACTTCGCCGTTCGGATTCGGCATTAAACTGTAGGTCCCTTCCATTCATGTACAAATATAATACGCACAACATGAGTGGATGCGAAGAGCTCGGCCCAGGCCCTCCATGGGCTGTTTTGCCATTAAAAGTAAGTAAAGTAAGCATATTCATCAAATGAAATATCAAGCAATCATGCGCTTTAACCATCGCCATTCCGAAGATTTTTGTGAACATAGTTTACCAATACCCATCTTGGTGACTGACCTATATGAATTTTGTACGCAAATGAATTTTTTTTCTAAAGCATTGTTTAATGTTTGCTTTCTGTGCAAAAGCTCAAATAAGGGCAATGTAGATCTCAGTACTGAGAAACAGCGCCTACTGTTTTGAATAATCCACTCAAATTTTCGTTAAACTGCGGCAAAATGTTGTCGCTCCAAGAGAGCAACACAGCGCTGGCCTATGTGAGATATTCTACAATATTTTGGACTCGGCAGCTCTTGCTGCATTTATCATATATATATATATATATATATATATATATATATTCCGAATAAATAAGGGGTTCTGTGAACAGGTCCCAAAGAAGGTAATTCATCGAGAATCTGCGCGAAGGGCTTTATCGTCCTCTAATATTGGCTAGATCAAGGAACACAAATATTACTGGGAGGTTTAAAACATGACGGAAATATGTATGATATTTAGTGGAAAAAATATCTAATTTTTGTTATAGGAAAACCCGTTTCTGAAACTTACGAGGACGGTCAGTTTGAGGCTAATCGGGTTCCTAAGCGAGGTAAAACTGGTCTCACAAAGAACAAGGGCAAGTTCTATATGTGTCATTCATCCAACAAAAAAAGGAGCACACGTCAAATTTGCATTAACCGTAAAAAGCTATTTGCGTAGAGAACAGCGTCACCCAAACTAAGTGCAAAAACTGTCATTCCTTGGCCAACTCCATCAGCCCATTGTTTCAGGAGCCAATAAATGTTATTAACTTTTTTATAATCAAATCTTATTTACATTTTTTATCATTTAAAACAAAAAATACATGCATAAGATATATTTTTCTTTTAATGGGACAACAGCCAGTGAAGGGTTTAGGCCGAGATTCTCGAACCAACTCATATTGTGCGTGTTATATTTATACATGAATGTCGAATCCGAATGTTGAAGTGAAAACCTTTTCATAGGCATTTTTTATTCTTGTAGGTTTGCCATTGCCTGGCAAGAGGTGGGCCGTTTTTACTTTTTGATTTTGCCTGTGCATAGTTTTGAATCCCGGACACTCTGCGTAGCAGGCCAACTACGCCACAGTGACCATAGATATCTACATTTACATTATTTACTCTTTTCAATAATTTAGAGGAAAGTTGTAGAAAAATGAGATATGGAAAAAGGCTGAGGTTACCCGGGTGAGTATTGGTATACGGCGTATATAAAAAGAAAAAAATTAAAAAAAAAATCATTTAGGTACGAGGGTAGATCAATAAGTACCCGTTTAAGAAATGAAGAGGCAAATTTTTCACTAATTTTTTTTTCTATTTTTCAACATGTTCTCCTTTTAGTACAATACACTTTTCCTAACTTTTCTGCCATTTCTTTAACCCCTCTAAAAAATACGATTTGTCAAACTCTTCAAAATACGCTTCTGTCTCGACGACAACCTCCTCGTTTGAGCTGAATTTTTTTCCCCCGAGCCACGTTTTCATGTTGAGGAGCAGAAAGAAGTCGCAGGGAGCCAAGTCGGGCGCGTACGGTGGTTGCGGCAGTAATTCGTAGTTCAATTCATGCAATTTGGCCACGACAACTCCGTATCCGCTTGTTGTCCACCGTAAGCAATCGCGGCACCCATCGGGCGGCCGACACCTTTCTCATGCTTAACCTATCATGTAAAATATTAATTACCGTTCCGTACGACACTCCTACGGCCTCTGCTACTTCGCGCACTTTTGTTCGGCGATCAGCGAGAATCATGTCGAGGACCTTTTCAACGATTTCCTCGATAACCACGTCTGCCGGGCGACCTGGGCGCTTAAAATCGAATTACGGATTGATATTGTTCTCTTTTCATTTTATCGCGAAACACCAAACACGTGTGATACTAATGTCTGCCAAATAAAAACTAACTTATGAATCAGTATGAAATTTAGTGTGGTGTCGTGTGACAGATGGCGGTACACAACGGTAACGCCAACTTCCCTCAGCAACGCCACCGGTCTTCACACACGGGTACTTATTGATCTACCCTCGTTAACACAAACTTTTTTTTTTTATATAGAAAACAAATAGCGAATTGGTTCTGCGAGTAGAAGTAATTTTTATGTTGGATTAAAACTTATCCATATATTCACAAATACAAATTGAAAAGGTCACCCGGGTGGGTACTGGTAGATGTAAGGTTAAACAAAAGAAAATATATATCAGAAAAAATGGCACCCAGAAGGAATAAATACAATTCTAAAGAATCCTTTTTTTGATTGTTTGTTTGGTTTTGGAATAGCAAATACCCAACCAAATCACATCTCTGTGAATGGTGTAAATCTCCACATGATGTAAATCAAAAATAAATCAGTTGTACTAAAATAACATTTCAACACAAAATCCTTTTGGGGAATTACAACACCGACAACAACAGCAACAACCACAATGACAATGCTTATTATGGAAACCAAAACAAATTAAACTTTTCTACGCCCAAAAGTATGCTATGCCCTGTAATACAAACACATGCATGTATGTGGACATAAATGCAAAAACTTGTAGCACTAAATTATATTTTGTTTGGGTTTTATACTGACATAAGTTACGCCCCAAAAACTATAATATAGCATATGTATAGGTACATACATTTACGACGCATATACGACGCATATTTATAGACAAATACACACACACAAACACACATACATATAATCTGCATACTTATGCATAAAAGTATTTTTGGCTTAACCCATACAAATTGCCAGCGTAAGGACTTTCCGCTTTATTGCTTTTGACATACAACAAACACACACACACACATACATATGTAAATATATATATATATACAATGTTACACATACATAAGTATGTATTTATACATAAAATACATGCAGGCTTACTTGTTTAAGAATATATTGTGCGCCACACCATCACAATCTTAAGCAATAATTTTTGCATAAGCATCGACTACCGACAAACCAAAAATTTCTTACTTTCTTCTCCTTCTTATTTCGGCTTCTGCTTCTTCCGCTTTAGTGCTCAAATTTTAATTTGCCCAAAAGCGTTTTGCTGTTTTGTTTGGTCTTAACCGTTGCCATCATAGCTGCTACTGCCGCCCCTGTCTGTTTCCCTGCCTTGTCCATGACACTGTCTCTCGCAGAGCAGCTGAAAAGCAGAAAACTTTTATACTTTTATGCGGGCAAAAGGACAAGATTTTAACGTGCAAACGTATGCTAAAATATTTTTGATGTTTAAATTATGTTGACATCTTTTTCTCGCTTCATGAGCAACATCGGCGGCAGTGGTAGCAACAGCGGCAAGCAACAGTGACGTGGTAAAGCTGAAAATATTTTATGTCCTTTTTGTGGTTATATTTATGTAATGTACGTTTATATGAATGTATGCGTTTATGTGAACATATGTGCTTAAATGTATATGAGTGTGTGTGTGTGTGTGTGCGCATTGTTTTGCTGCCTAAAGTGAAACCCCTTTTTCTCAGCTAATATTTACCATGCGGTAACCATATTTTACATGAGCTTCAACGCTCTGCGCCCTCTGCCACCTCCCTTTCTCTCACTCCCTCATTTTCTGATTGTTGCTTTCTGTTTCCACCTTTTCACTTCTTTACTCTTTCACTCACTCATTTCATTTTCATTCATTTTTATCCCGTTTACAGCATAAATTATTAAACACGTTTGTTCTTGTTTAGCATCCATCGTCGTGCAGGCACCGATAGCATACATTCAGGCGTACCGTAATAAAGTTTACATGGGCTAACTATTTAATATGCATGCGGTAGCCCTCAAAATTATGCCTTCAAAAATAATTTAAAAGTAATCAGTAGGCAACAGGAAAGGGTTACAATAAAAAACCAAAAACAAAATACAAAAACTAAACTAAATAATTTTTCTCCCCGGTTTCAGTTGGATCAACAACGGCGCGTGCTTTCTCGGTCGCTTGTGTTTGGGTGTGTGTGCGTTTATTTATGCAATGTGTGCGCGCGCCCCAAAAATATATGCTTTATAATTTACTAAAAACCGCATAATACATAATGAATATGCCTAACTTTGCTTCAAACTACTCGCTGATATTTACTTTTGATGGTGTTTTTCAATATATTTTCGGTCTCAAATTAATTGCAAGTGTATGCACTGGTTGGAGTGATAATTCAAGCTGGGTTGAGTAGTTTCCACTTAATTGCATTCCGTTTACTAGATACAGATTTGTGCTATTGAAAACTGCTACCATATATACAATGTGTACTGTTTTTCCCCATTTAATGGCATTCCCGTTTCAATTGTGCCTCGCATTTTTAATTTTAATTTAAATATACATTTCTGGGTTTTTAATCAATTGATATTTTACTGATGATTTAACTTATAAAATTTCGTTAATCAAATAATTTATTGTTCTATATTTGAAAAAAAATAAAAGTTCTTTAAGTTAAACCTTCACCATTAATATCCATCATAGAAGGCCAGCGTCAACAGTAGCGATGCAATGACTTTTAGCTGATAATCTGGAAAGATACAGGACCTTCTAAATAGAGATTACACTGAAATGACGATTTGGACTAGCTTTTGAATACAACGGCAATCAAGTGGCCGCCGTTATTGACCAAAGCGAAATATGGCCATATTTCTGCGTTTTACATCACTTTTTCGAGCATCTCGCATGGTGATCGCTATGATCATTTCGGAGCGAAATGATTGCTTTTCAAATAATCTCACAAATAACCCCTTTTTTAAACCAGTAATCGTCCTTTTTCACACATTTGTGTGCAGACACAACGAGCCAACTTCAATCATTATCGATTTCTATCGACTGTTTCGCCTTCTCTGAAGAAAAATGGCCCAATGATGGTTTTAGCTGAAACGCCGGCCCAAGCAATCACTTTTTGGTCATGCAATGGTGTTTCATGGATCTTGTGTGGATTCTCCGTTCTCCAAATGTGGTAATTTTGCTTGTTAACGACACCACAGATTGTGAAATGGGCCTCATCGGTCATCAAAATTTCCTTCCAAAGCAAATGCAAATCATCCTTCAAAATGCATCGCAAAGTGATTTCACTGACGGCAAAATGCTGAGCGCGGTGACGATACGACACATGCGGGTTCTCGTCACCACTCTCTTTTACCGCTACAACCGGTTGATCGGAATGTCTAGGACGGTGATGTACGGCTGGTTGATGTCCTGCCACAGCATTGGACGTGCTCAACAAAATTCAACACCAAAAGTCGAATAGTGTTGACAGACGTTGCTTGTTGGCCTCAATATTTTCGACGATATGTACGTTGAGTCAATACGACCTCTCAGTTCTTTGTTCAAATATACCTGCCTCAGTAAATCTGAATACTCTTTACAAGTAGATACGATCTCATTGAGAGTTGTTACTTTCAAACCCTCTTCTCACCCTTAAATTTTTCCTTTTTCTAACACTAACTTAATATCCATCGTATTTATAATCAATTTGTTTCCATGCAAATCTTTTGCATACCTCTACTGCACATGTGGCTCTAATCATTAAATCAACATGTGATTACATGCGAGTGTAAATGTCAAGCCTAAATATTCCATTCATGTACAAATATAACACGCACAACATGAGTGAATGCGAAAAGCTCGGCTTAGGCCCTCCATGGGCTATTCATGGTACATTAATTTCAATGGCTATACTATATAATAACGAAAAAATAACGAAACGCTTTACAATTAGATTGAAGTTCATTCTACATAATTTTTAGTGCAACGAATAACATTGTACAGAAAAATTTTACTTGATAAGTTTGTTTAATATTGTTTTTAATATTTTCTGTGAGATCTCATTATTAGTAGAAGTATGCCAGGCTCAAGAGCAATCTATAAATCAAAATTTTTGATGTATAGGTACAACTTAAAGTAAAAACCGGAAAAGTAGCTGGTTGGAAAGGTTTGGCATTTTTTGTAGGCATACGCTTCCTAACATTTGATGTGATTAAATTTCTTTGTATTAAAGCTTGAAATTATTGATGAAATTTATAAATTTTCCATACAAAAATTTAAAAGCGTTCTTAACATTTCATTTAACTTGTACGCAATAGAATTTTCTTTAAAGCGCTGAGAAGCTGAGACTATTTTGCACAATATATATATATATTTTTTTTTTTCAACGCTCACCATCCCCACTTTGAGTGCCAAAGCGCCTTAAGTAATTCTCTTTTTTGTGATTTTGTTTTTGTTTTTTTTAGGGGTAAACGATGATGAGAAAATGAAAAAAATTAATGAAATGAAATTCAATCGCAGTAATGGAAACTTTATAGAAAAACGAAACGTTTATTTTTGCAGACACAGCAAAAGAAAAAGCGTGAGAAAAACCAAAGGAAAAAGAAATGAAACGAGAAAATGGTTGTTTGCTGTCAATTTTAATGGTAAAGGGGAGGAAGGAGGAGAAAGGAAACGCTTTGTGATTGTGTATTGATATAAGCATTTGATTGATACGAGCTTATATACACATAAATATATACATATGTAGTAATTGCAAGTAGATAGCTAGATACAGATAAATGCGATACGGGTAGATGATATTTGTGCATCTACCTACATAGCACAATATTCGATAGTAAGTATGTGCCTGGGTAATACACTTTGGAAAGTCAATCAATTTGCTTTTGATATACATACCATACATACATATACAAAATTATGCTTTTGCAGATTTACATATGTAGTTAACTTAATTGTAATTTTTTATTGAAGAAGGTGTAGATACTTTGAGCTTAAGCATCTGCCTGTACAATTCGTAGATGAGACAGCTATCTACCTGCCACATTCCAGCTTCAGATTCTCCGCTGAAGCTTGAGCAATTTGAGCATGCCATCTACCTGCCGAGTTTGAATTTCACTGTAATCAATATGAAAATTAAATCTTCATTTAACATTTGAGTGTAGGATTTGTCTCGCCCTCCCTTTCTTTCCTTCTCTTGCTCGCTCTCTCTCTCTCTCTCTCTTCCACCGTAGTTGTAGGTTTTACCTTTTATTTGCATGCATTTATACTTAAGGCCCCCAGGAGCACCCCAGGTGCACCACTGGGCTCCCTATAAATGATTCAGTCGATTTCGATGCCGATTTTGATGATGATGACGATGTCAATTTAATATACACTCACATTGAATGTGAAATCGATACCAAAGTATTTTACTTTCATATTTTCTTTTTTTTTTTACTTGCTCTATGCAAAAATTTAATAATTTTTCAAAAATAAATTTGTGATTTCAAATTTTTTTTACTTACAAAATTTTTATTAAAATAAGCAAACTTGCCTAGAATTGGAATGCGTACTCACTCGTACGTACGCACGAATATAGACTGCAACTTCATTTAACTTTTGCCTCATTTTTATTGCAAAGCTTGTGCCTTTGGCAAATACTTTTTGGAATCATTGTACACAATTTCCAAAACTTATGTTAAGGATGTAGTGAAATTTAAGAAACTTAATTGCACGTTTAATGGCTAGTATTTTTGGAAGATAGGAGACATCTACTGAATTGTTTCTTTTTTAAACTAAATTCGTACAAATTTAAATAAAGTGTGAGTCATTTGTCCTCATATTTGAATCAGATATAAAGAAAATATTCTAATAATTTGAATGGATCTAATCAGCTTGCCCCCAATTCCCTTAGCTAAGTAAACTGACAAGATATTGCATGAAATACGCGCTTTCAAAAATGAAATAACTTTATAAAGTTCATAGGCAAGCCATTCATTGTTGTTGTTGTTGTTGTTGCATCCATTCCAAGCAAAGAGTGCTATACCCGATCTTGGCATCACGATGGAAATTGAAGTCAGTATATCATGCAATAGAAGTTTTACACACTTATTTGTTGTTTTTATCCAATGCAAAGCAATTAATAAAATACCTGAACTTGGCTACTACAAATTGCAACTGACATAAAATTCATAATTGGCATCACTGTTTTTATTTGATAAAAATATAAGCGAGTTGATGTCAGAGTATACTAACCATTTTAATCAGCTTTGCTTTTAGAAATAACCTGAACTTGGCATGACTCCTACAACTAGTCTCTAGAAAAATAAAAATCTTAATTGACATCACTGTTTCTAGTTGATAAAAATGCTCTAGCAGCTTTGACTTCTTATTGGCTTGTTTGTATCCAATGCATGCAAGCAATCAATGAATTACCTGAACTTGGCTACTACAAGTTGTAACTGACATAAAATTCATAATTGGCATCATTGTTTTTTTTTTATAAAAATATAAGCGAGTTGATGTCAGAGTATACTAACCATTTTAAGCAACTTTGCTTTTAGAAATTACCTGAACTTGGCATCATTGCAACAACTAGTCTGTTGAAAAATAAAAATCTTAATTGACATTACGGTTTCTAGTTGATAAAAATGCTCGATTTCTTATTTGCTGTTGTATCGAAAGCATGCAACCAATCAAGGAATTATTTGAACTTGGCATCACTTCTACCACATATCTACTACCATTAAATAAGCGATTAGAGTTGCTTTTGAATTTTACCTCAACTTTTTCGCTACACCCTAAAGCGTAAGCATTGAAGCACACAGGCACGCACTTGCAAGAAATTAAAATAAAAAAAACTCTTCTGTGCTGTTATTTACTTTTTCTGTTGCTGTTGTAGGAAATATGAAGGAAATATCTGTGAAAATATGAAAATATGCTGACATAAAGATGTAAATGGGCGCCACGTTGATTTTGGAATACAAAAAAAAAAAAACCGAAAAAAAAGAAAATTGTCATTAAGAAAACATTTTTAGCTTCTTGTTTTTTTCTACTTTGCAATGCAGTAGGCAACAACAGCTCGAGTGCAAACGATGCCGCCACCGCTGCTGATGATGGTATAGCAAAAATAGCATACATTTCTTTGCTATGAGTTTCGATCTGCGTGCTTCAAAGAGTTCATGCAGGAGTTCATCTAAAAATGTGCAAAATGCACACATATGGCGAAAATAATCAGAAGTAAAAGAAGGCGAGGAAGAAGAAGCTGCAGCAGCAGTAGAGTAATACTTATTGTGCAAATGCAATGCCATGTAGTGCAGTTTGTACTTTTTTTACGAAGAATGAAACACGCGCGCACAATCTGGAAAATTTAATTTGTCAAGACAATGACGACGACGATGGTGAAACTATAGGGAAATTGGGTGTAAAAATGAAATGTTTTTTATACTTTCACAATTTTTACACAGTCTTAACATGCTGATAAAAATATATATCAGGCGGAAGAAATTTTACTTTTATTTTTGGTAGATCCAGACCAGAAAATTTATTAACTACAACAATTGAGAAATTGGATTTGCTATCATTGTAATATTATAACGTTCTGATTTGGAAAAAGTTTAAGTTTTTCGCGAGTCAAACTTTCTGTGCGAGCAGTCGAGTAAAAATGCTTGGAGCAAGGAGAGAGTGAAACGATAATTCCATAACGCAATCTATTAAAGTCTCAACACAACAGAAATGGAATAGATCTGCCTCAATTTCAACGAACGAGCAAGTTAAATATTCAAGGAGTTTGTAACAGAGTTAAATGACGATCTGCTTACAATTGCTAATTACATTCTGGAGCGTAAATAATCAACGAGTTTGTAACTGAGTTAAATTACGATCTGCTTACGATCACTAATTCTGGGGCGTGAGTGGATTTTCATTACACCCTGCTATGTAGAAGAGTGCGATGATGAGATGAAACTGGTGAAGAGAGGTACGAAGGTACAAAGAAAGTGCACGGTTAAAATGCCTAAATGAGTTTCACATCTTTAGTGTCTAGCGGTGATACGTTAAGTTTTTATTTTTATTTTTCTGATTACTGCCGGTCATAGCTAGTTTGTTTCTAGGGCATACTGTGGATCTAACCCTGACAAGTTGAACTCAAACTTAATCTTATCTGATATTTCAGAATATTTAACACTGATTTTCTTAAGTACTTTACTTTTACTTTTAGTGGCACAACAGCCCATTGAGGGCCTAGGCCGAGCTTTTTCGCATCCACTCATGTTGTGCGTTTTATATTTGTACATGAATGGAAGGGACCTACAGTTTAATGCCGAATCCGAACGGCGAAGTGAAAAGCTTTACATGGCAATTTTTACTCTTGTAGGTTTGCCATTGCCTGCCAAGAGGTGGTGCCGTGTAGAAAAATTATTTTTTCTACTTTTTGATTTTGCCAGTGCCGAGATTCGAACCCCGGACATTCTGCGTAGCAGCCCAACACATTACCACTACGCCACAGCGACCACCATTTCTTAAGGAACAAACTTTTTTGGCAGAATCAATCAAGGTATTTCATGTTCCAACAATTACATACCATAATACTCGTACTTCACAGTTGTAAGAATATGAGCTTCGTTATTATTGGGTGCAAACTATTAATCTTTCCCTATCCATTTAGTGGGATAACTACTGAAATAACTACTTCCTCTCCAGTTCTTCTCCACCTCCCTACCGCTAAACAGCCTACAGTAGGTAAAGAACAAAAGTCCATTCTGTTTTAAGCGAAAGGTTCGTTCCGTGCAGGTAGATATTACTATTCGAAATCTACTCTGCTTTGGAAAGAAATCTGTAAATATTATCACCTATTCTAATCTCTAATTCTTTAATGATTCTCACTTTTTTCACCTCCACGCAATCTAAAGTGCCTAGAAATGGAGCCATAATCATTCTGTTTTGTTCTATTCCAAATGGCGTAAGGTAGCCCCATTTTCTCTTCTTCCTCTCTCCTTTTTCCTCTTTCCTTCCCTCTCTTTCCTTCCCTCTTTCTTTATGCAATAACAAGTGACCTACATGTATATCACATAACACGTGATACATGTATTTAAAAAATGAGAGAGGTCCTACAATGAAATGGATTGGTTATTTGAATTCAGCATTGAAAATTAATTCAATCAGTGATTTGCTGTTATACAAGGTGATGCAGGAGCTTTAATACTTAAAAAAAAAGTATTAGAAAAAAAGCAATCGAAATAAGAAAACAAATTATATGTTATAAGACTACTCCTTACTCCATTCCCTCATTCACATAATATTTTGTTTATCCCGATTTTTGTTATTACTTTGCGCCATTCTGATTAAAGCTCCTAAACTACTCTTGATATGCCAAGGAGGGACACGAATTACTCGTTTTTTATATTTCAACTTTACTTGAAATTTAACACACAATCATAAAAGCCTTAAGCTTCAGTTTCTCGAGTGAGTACCATGTACTACTGTGGGCAAAAAGTAGTAAGACTTTTTAATTTAAATTTCGCGCGGAAATCCATTCATCAAAATATTATTTTTTTAAGGTTGGTATGACTGTCGGTGACATCTGTGCCAAATGTCACATCAAAATAATCATTAGTGTTTAGTATACGCTTGTCTTTCTGAAGTACAAAAAGTGCATTCGGCGATTTTCACAATGAGTGAAATTATTCAACAAAGAAGTTCCATTAAATTTTGTGTGCGGAATCAAATCAAATTTCTGGTGCCGAAACGTTCAGAATGTTGCAAAAGGCCTTCGGTGATAATTGTATGTCGCGAGCGAGTGTTTTTGATTGGTACAAATTGTTCAAAGATGGTCGAGAACGCGTTGACGACGAACCACGTCCAGGACGGCCATCAACATCAACTGATGATCAACACGTCAATAAAATCAAGGAATTGGTGCTCAAGAATCGACGATTAACAGTCAGAGACCTTACTGGCATCTTTGGAATATCGGAAGGATCAGTGAAAACCATTTTAAAACATCATTTGGGCCTAAGAAGAGTGAATGCACGATTGGTTCCAAAATCACTGCATTGGTTTTACGAGACCATTTTGCCAAAAATTCGACTGATATCGTTCCGCAACCACCCTACCACCCTATTCGCCTGACTTAGCACCGTGTGACTTTTGGCTATTTTCTAAACTCAAAAAACCGCTTCGTGGACCGTTTGACCGTTTTGAGTCAATTGAAGACATTAAACATGAATCGCTAAGCGCATTGAAGGCTATTCGGGAAATTGACTTTAACAACTGTTTCGAGAATTGGAAAAAATGCTGGCACAAGTGTATTGGGGCCGGGGGGGGGGGGATTACTTTGAAGGGGACGAAATAGATTTGGAAGAATGAATAAACAAATTTGAAATTATGAACAAAGTCTTACTAACTTTTGCCCACAGTAGTACCTACCAATTAAAGTTAAAAAAAAAGAAATTGATAAAACTCTTACTTTGAGTTAAACTTCCTCTACAATCGCAAGTAGACACTGCACAATGGGACGAACGCCAATTCTAGTTCAATTTAAAAAATTTGAAACTGAGTGAATCAAGTTTGTATCAGTGACCACAGCCAATATGAGCGTGATTGGACTACTGCCACGCCTACCTCCTATATAAGTCTGTAACTAAAATGATAAAAATTTCATAACAACTTAGTTGTCATAATGGATATAGCTTTGAAATTTATACAAGGTGTCGTAGTTTGACCGAACAAGAATGAAGGGTTCAATTCATTGCGAAATTCTAAAATATTTACAAATTTTTTTTTTCCAAAAATCAATATAAACAAAGTCACTTTGCGGTAGAAGATGGCCAATCAAAAAATGATTTCGACCTGAGCACCCGCGGCATTGTTCATTGTGACGCACGCTCTTCAATCGCGAATAAACTTGTTATTATTAATTTTTGACCACCCTAATAGTATTGAATATTAAAGCAGACACTTTAAAGATTATCCGCATTGATAGTGTAGGTTAGACAAATTTGGACATTGTGTTTTCAGTTTCATTATTGTGAAAAAAAACAATATACATACATACTTACATACATACAGAAAAGTAGTCGTAGCTTAGAAACATTTATATGTACTTAGTATAACTTTTTAGATATTTTAACGAAATTGGAATGATGTCAAGTCTTCTGACTTGTGTACAGCAAAATACCTCCATTTTTCTGTATGTATGTATGTATGAAATCTAGTCAGGGAAATATTCATAATAACATGAGGTGCATTTTGACGCTGTCATACATAACCGATTTTATTTATATTTGCAACGCTTGTTTCCTTACCTGTTCCATAGTCCATTACTATGTACGTATGTACTACTCGTAGATACGATAAGGGATAAATGAGAGCATTTTCATTCACTGCTCATTAAGTTATACTTTCGTTTAACGTATTCACTATGAAAAACTTTGCTTTAATCGTATTATCTTTTGCGCACCAACTGCATATGTAAATGCACGAGCAAGCAACATGTCTTAACTATGTAGCGCTTTTGAAGTGAATCAGCCTTAAGATGTAATTTACACTTAAACGCTGCGAAAATACAGGGCTGGGTTGTTCGGCAGGCTTGTAGCGCCAGGCGAGCGAGATAATGAAGTATGCTACGTATGCTATTTTACGCTACGGGTGTTAATTTTGTTGTTGGCGGCGCTTTAGCAGCTGCACCCCGCGTCTCCTCAGTGATTTACATTTAAAAGTGTTCAGACACAAATTGAAATATAAATACCAGCAGGAACATCAGCAACAAGGATAAGCAAAATATGTACTTGCCAACGAACTGCACCAAGCAGCCAGCAATCAGTGCTGCTTCATTATTTTCTACACTTTAAAAGTACATATGCTACATAAGTATAGTATGCGCATAGTAGAGGAGAGTAAATAATTTTATTTCCATTTTTATTTTCATTCTTTACTCAATTTATCACAAATAAAAACATCGTTACTTTTCTATACAAACGCATTCAGCTGCTCCAACTCCATCACTACCATTCACCCGCCATCGAGCCAACGGTGTTAACTTCATTTTTAGCATCAATTCAACATTTTCAACTCACGTTCTTTCTATGAAAATCTGTTGAACAATTTCTATGCGTATCAGGTACGTTTTTGAATTTTTTTCAACTTCTTATTTTGCTATGTTTTCTACCTATAGTACTACCTTTGCTGTTGTTGTTTTGTGTAGTAGCGTAGCTATCGCGCTCTAGTAAAGAGATTGAAATTTATTACGCATAAATCTAGGCGTTTTCATCTACATACATGCAGCACGTTCAGGTATGCGCAGCACTGTTCCAATATCAGCCTCCAAGCTAGAAGAGTATGTATGTACAAGTAGAAAAAATGGCTAAAGACAAAGGAGGCAAAATGAAGGACGACGACAACAACAACAACGCTGAAAGAACGTAAGAAACGGAAAATTCATATTGCTAACAAGTTTGTAATTGCAGCCTGACGTAGAAAACCTTGAGATTTTTTTGTTTCGTTAGAATGATGCCAACAGATGGCGCTATTTGTTAACGCTCCCTGGTTGTAAAGGAACGTGTTGGCATTTAGCAGCAAGGTGTTACTTGCATAGCTTTAAGTCGAGACAGTAAAAAAATAAGATAAATTCATTTGAAAATAGCATCAAAGTGTGCCGGTGATACTTACCAGGAGCAAGAGAAAAAGAATTAGTGCTGCTGTAGGAGGAAGTAGTTGGCATAACGCTGTAACATCAACAACAGCAGTAGCAGCTTGGTTCAGGCATTTATAAATTAACGCAATGTGTTGCCGCGCATGTAACAGGTTAAATGTCGTTGTGAGTAATCGCTGTTGTCACAGAGTATTGCTGCTATCAATTTGCTGTTATGACGTACTTATATAACAACATTTGTATAGCGTGTAGGTTAGCACGATGCCAGTCTGTCAGCGTGTTTTGGCATCAAATTAGCTTTCTCTTCTTTCCTTAGGCTAAGCGGCTTTTAAAACACAAGCAAAGCGTGAAAAATCTCTTTTACTTCTCTATCGCTGTTGTCCATCAAATTGTGAATCTGTCTCACCATACTACTACTAACTACTAAGATCATTGCCCCATGTCAACAAATTTGTCCTATAGAAATTATTAGCATACAAATCTCTCCACTCATCCTGCGATTTATACTTCAAACCATCTATCAAACTTTTTATCAATCCATCCATCATTTTTTTTTCGATCTGCTAAACTATCCGCTAAACTTCCATTAATCCCTTCTCATCCATCCATCAGTCAACAGAAACATCCATTCATCCATCAATACATCCATCAAACCGTCCGTCAATCCATCCATCAAACCACCCATCAATCAATCCATCCATCAATCTATTAATTTGTCCATCAATCCATCCACTCATCCATCCATCAATCAATTCATCAATCATTCAACCAATCTAGTCATCCATGCATCCATCAATTCATCCATCAATTCATCCATCAATCCATCCAGCAATCCCTCCATAATCTATCCATTAATCCATCCATCCACTAGCAAACTATGAAGTTGCCGAAGAATGATATTTTAGTTTCCTCAATCGATGCATCAATTCATTCATAAATCGATTAATTAACCAATCTATCAGCCAATTCATCATCTAGCGATTGCAGATATTGTAGATTTTAAGTAAATGCACAAACTTGGGTCCAGTAATTAAACTTGGCCCTCTTCCTATGATGCGTAACCAAATTGCTTAAATACCGATTGATTGACTTTAGTTGATAGAGAATCATTGATATCTAGTTAGTCAGTTGGTGAGTATAAACAAAATGCTACCAAACCCACTGAATCCATGAGTCCTCAGTTTGCAGGTAGGGGTAATTGGCTTCTTCTAGGGCTTAAAATTGTGACTGCCCCGTGAAGCGACCAGAGTTCAGACCTCAAGTTTGGCTAAATTTGAAATGTCCTTAGCTGTGTCTTAGTCTGAGACAAACCGAACGGAAACCAGATTTTGAAATTAGCCTCTGATAACTTTATATCCTTTGTTCCATGGCCCATGGACCTAATTTTAGGTATCTCTAAAACTCAATAGGAATGGCTGCTGCCAGCAGTTGTTATGCAACTAACAGAAATTGTCTCCAAAACGAAGAATATATATTCCTCTTGGGTGTGTTTAGCCAAGTGTAAAAACAACTATTTTTCTTACGCCCAGTCAGTGTAGTTGGCATATTTGCGTGTAAATGTGTGTGTGTGTGTGTTTGTTTGTATGTATAACTTAATCTTTTTTTAATTATGATACTTAGCGTGTTTATTTTTCTTTCAACACCAAACAATGAAGCTCCCTTCATCTTTGTTTGTTTTTCACTTCATACCTCAAAAGAATTTCTTTAGCTTTTTAGCTATGGTCATTTACAGCCACTTGTTTGCATGGAAATTACATTTTCCCCCTCATTTGTTGCTCCACTATAAAACATACATATCTACCTACATACATACTTACACTTATACAAACATAAATAGTACTTGTAGATAGTAGACGATACCTTATTATGTATTATTAAAGTATCCTTCGAGACTGGTTTACTTCGTGGCTTACTTCATAGTAAATATTTCGTGAAAGTGGGTATGACAGTGTGTGTGTGTGTGTGTGTGTGTGTGTGTGTGTGTGTGTGTGTGTGTGTGTGTGTGTATAAAAGTGTATTTGTGTGTGTGCGTGTTAATTTCAGTGTAAAGTGGACAATTATTTATTTATTGTTATAATGAATAAAGGTTGCCACTTTTATAATTAATAATAGAGAACATTCTTTTGCTTGTTGCTTTTTTCTGATTTTATCCTTCAATTTATTTATAAACTTTAATTGCACTTGGAAGGTTTTGAAAGGTATTTAATGAAGTGTGTGTCCTTTTTGCTTAAAGTTAAAGGGACAAAATTGGAAGGAATCCTAAAAAACATGCTTTAATTTTATAATTTTATTACATTCATTAAAGTATGAAGGTGGTAATAAGTATATGCACCTACTAGGTCTGAGTATAAGCAAGTAAAGGTAACCCCCTTGGAATTTTTGGAACTTATATCCTTTTCTCACGCATTGACAATGTGACAAACTTTGCCATTTCTTTTTAGCTAATATGAGAATTCTTTCTTGTTTCTTTTGATAGCACTTCAGCCCATGGACGACCTAGGCCGAACTTTTCGCATCCACTCATTTTGTGCGTGTTATATGTAATTGTAATTGGAATATGGACCTACAGTCCTATGCCGAATCCGAATGGCGAAGTGGAAAGCTTTTCATAGGCAATTTTTACTCTAGTAGGTATGCCATCGCCTGGAAAGAGGTGTCTTTTCTCCTTTCTGATTTTGCCTGTACCGAGATTTGAACCTCGGATACTCTGCATAGCAGGCAGGCCAACGTACTTCCAACTACACCGCAGCAATGCAAAGCATGCCTATATTGGTTTGGATATGAATCTGTATGGTTTTGAAGTCATTCAAATACTTGATTACTCTTAAGTTATCAGCGTAGTTACATAGAGTGGGACTTTAACTATCTAGCCAGGCAGATCCCTTGCACAGTGTACGCAGATCCTTTATCAAGAATGATTCTGTTGAAATTGAATGATAATTAATTTGAATACCAGTGCAGAATTATGAATGAGCAGCTCACAGGTTAGAATAAATATAATCTATTTCTATTGAAAATACTAAGACTCTAGCGAGAAAATGCATCTTGTGTTCTTTTCCTGATCAAATCAACTGCAAGGATGTACTCGAAAATACAGAATTAGTAAATAAATGGAGGAAGATAAATAAAGTCAAATTATTATACTAAAAAAAGATAATGTAGAAATTGATAAATTGATATGGTAGGCAAAGGTCAAACTATTAATTAGTTCTGGAACTAGTTTAGCTATAACACCATATTTTAATATTCCTACTTACTTACTTACTTACTTACTTTTAATGGCACAACAGCCCATGGAGGGCCTAGGCCGGGCTTTCGCAACCACTCATGTTGTGCGTGTTATATTTGTACATGAATGGAATCCGAACGGGGAAGTGAAAAGCTTTTCATAGGCAATTTTTACTCTTGTAGGTTTGCCATTGCCTGGAAAGAGGTATCTTTTCTCCTTTTTGATTTTGCCTGTGCCGAGAGATTCGAACCCCGGACACTCTGCGTAGCAGTCCAACGCACTACCATTACGCTACAGCGACCTCTACTAGGAAGGAAAGGGGTAGCAGGTCATTATACTGAAAGTAGATTTCATATTCATAGTATCTTGTAGTGAATGTCAGTAACATTTGAGAAAACCTATGTATGAGAACGACTGCATTGCCGACTGTAGGGGCATAAAACAGGTTTAAATTATATGGCTCATCTTAAAGTATCATCATTGGCCTAGAATATGACAAGTTTAAACAGTGGTGAAGCATGGAGATAATAACCACTCGGTTATTGATGGTTTCTTCTCAAGGCGATGGGAACGATCGGGTTTGATTGCATTTGATTTAAAATATCTACTACTGTGGGCAAAAAGTAGTAAGACTTTGTTCATAATTTCAAATTTTTTTATTCATTCTTCCAAATCTATTTCGTCCCCTTCAAAGTAATCCCCCCCCCCCCCGGCCCCAATACACTTGTGCCAACGTTTTTTCCAATTCTCGAAACAGTTGTTAAAGTCAATTTCCGGAATAGCCTTCAAAGCGCTTAGCGATTCATGTTTAATGTCTTCAATTGACTCAAAACGGTCAAACGGTCCACGAAGCGGTTTTTTGAGTTTAGAAAATAGCCAAAAGTCACACGGTGCTAAGTCAGGCGAATAGGGTGGTAGGGTGGTTGCGGAACGATATCAGTCGAATTTTTGGCAAAATGGTCTCGTAAAACCAATGCAGTGATTTTGGAACCAATCGTGCATTCACTCTTCTTAGGCCCAAATGATGTTTTAAAATGGTTTTCACTGATCCTTCCGATATTCCAACGAAGCCAGTAAGGTCTCTGACTGTTAATCGTCGATTCTTGAGCACCAATTCCTTGATTTTATTGACGTGTTGATCATCAGTTGATGTTGATGGCCGTCCTGCGTCCTGGACGTGGTTCGTCGTCAACGCGTTCTCGGCCATCTTTGAACAATTTGTACCAATCAAAAACACTTGCTCGCGACATACAATTACCACCGAAGGCCTTTTGCAACATTCTGAACGTTTCGGCACCAGAAATATGATTTGATTCCGCACACAAAATTTAATGGAACTTCTTTGTTGAATAATTTCACTCATTGTGAAAATCGCCGAATGCACTTTTTGTACTTCAGAAAGACATTTGGCACAGATGTCACCGACAGTCATACCAACCTTAAAAAAATAATATTTTGATGAATGGGTTTCCGCGCGAAATTTAAATTAAAAAGTCTTACTACTTTTTGCCCACAGTAGTATGCTAGAGGGCAGGGAGTTACCTATTCCCAGTTCATTGCTCTTGAATTGGGAAAAGGACAATAACAAATGTCATTTTGCCATGCCTAATTTTTAGTTATGGTAAGTTATCGTGTACAAAGGCAGATGGACGGACATGACTAAATCGACTCCAATATTCAAGGTGATTACTCGTATTTATATATATGTATGGTACATAATTGTATGTATAAGGTCATATCTACAACGTCCAAAGCCAATATATCCTGTACACAGAATATGTAGGGTCTAAAAATGTCAATTAGGGCCTTTCTAAATGAAGACGACAATATACTCGTATGTTGTATGTATATCGATGTTTAAGGTTTCGTCAACCAAGTATTGATAAAACTTCAATAACGTCTAGGAAGTTGCTTTTATGATAAAAACAAATTAACAATATTTTTTCCGTGAGCCACGCACTTTACGCATAATCACGCACGATAAAATCTCACTCACGTGCGCTTACGATATTTTTGAGATTTTATCCAAAAATCGCTCCCGGGAGAATTATATGCCGTGACACGCCTCATGACGACGAAAATCATGGCGCGCCCCCAATAACCAGTAGAAAGTACCTGTTAATCCTACACTCAGTTGTTTAAAAGTATTGGTTATTTTTCAGTACAGCCACTCAGCCGCATCTACTCGTCGCACTTTGCACAGCTTGTACGCTTTTCACAGCTTCAAATATCAAACGCGTTCTTTACATTTTCTACTACGCTCTTCAGTTTCAAAGGTTTCTCTAGCTAGAATTTAATAACAAATCCTTTACTTTGATTTGGTCAAAATCACATACTTAGTATAAACAAATAACTTGAAAAATATTTTCAATACTCAGAAATTTTGTATGCAAAGAACACGAGGCAACTTGAAGAATATGATGATGAGGACCACTGAAAATATGATATGAATGCGAAAGATGCATTAGAAATAAATAAGCTGGTAACACAAGAAACGGAGGAAATATGTGTAAGAGGAAATTTAATAAATTTACATTTTACACACAACAAAAAAAAAAAAAGCAAAAAAACAAAAAAAAAAGAAAAAGATTTTCAGAATTTCATTCTAAAGAAATTCAACTTATGGTATATGGATGGACACATTCAATGCAACAAAACCAAATGATCTACTAGTCGGTGCGAATCCTAAAAAGGTTGCTGCTGCTTCAGCTGCTGGAATACTATTTACATTGCGCAAATAAATACTACTAAATTCCAAAGAAAAATACTATATTCAGTGAAGGAAAATGAAAGAATGAAAAGATATGAATTGAATCGTTCTTCATATACATACATACAGACATATGCACATATGTGTGCATCTATGAATGTACTCGTAGGGCACAAGAAAATAAATAAGGCCAAATATTTAAACAGAACAGAATTTAGCACGTTAAAAAAAAAAATAACAAAAAAAAAAATCATTGAGCTGCATCGATTTTCAAGTTAAACTTGAACGATAATAAAAGCAAAAAACATTAAATAGAATGTCGCCAAAATTTCATGATGAAATTGTCAAAGTCTGGCAGCATGAAGAAGACGAAGATGTTAAGGGTAAACACAATCACGTACACACACTCATACCGTCTTAAGACTTTGTAGGCATACTAAGAAGTATGAAGTGGTGCTGTTTTGGAAAATCATGGAAATCCTCGAATGTCTAAAAATGTGATTCTAATGGGGTACCTGATCTGATGAGTATGTCCTTTCAGGTTCTTTTGAGTTCATTTTTAGACAACGAACGAATGAACTTAACTTGTGCTCGTTTAGAGAAGTGGTTGGTGGAGAATTGTGTACGTGTGTGTGTTTGTGTGTGTGTGCTGCTGCTTTTGCTGCCTATTTTATTATACTCGTACATGTATTTTGCTTGAGTTTGGACATGTGCATTAGAGCGGGTCGGTCCCCATACAAAAAAAAAAAGGTATGAAAAAACCACCTTCTATCTGAAAGCTTAAGTTGAGAGAATTTCAAAATAATTTTTTATTTTTATTTTTTTTTTTAACCAACTTAAAAACCGCCAAAATGAATTTTTGTTTATAACTTTGGCAGTTGATATCCGATATTTATAAATGATATATTGGTGTAAAAGGTTCAAGGATTGCTACATTTTCTTCTTAGGTGTTATTCATCTCCGAACTCATTTGTAATAGTTAGGTCGCGTACTCAAAGTTGTAAAGGCAAATGTTTTTTTTTCAAAAATTTTAAGCTCTCAGAAAATTATTAAATTCTTGCCTAGGAAGTGTTCCATTAGGTTAATAAACGAAAAAGTTATAGCTGCTTAAATTTTGGTGCAATTCTTATTGTAAGTACTTAAATAATTTAGATTTTTTGTTGTAGCTCAAACCAAAAACCAATAGAATTAATTAAGCCAATGCATCTCATATGATGGCAAAAACGATGACATGTTGAAGAAAAAAATAATTCAAAGCACAGTAAGATTAATGAGGGAGAGAGAAGAACACATAACAATACTGAAGGAGTATCTCCAACCGATGGCACCGGAGAAGCAATTCAGAAAGCAATAGTAAACTTTTTGAATGCTAAAGATTATTTCTTAGACCTTTTGGTGGCAATCAGTTGCGACGGAACTGCTGTCAATACTGGGTATAAAACGGGAGTAAATGCGTGCATAGAACGACATCTACAACGATGATTGCAGTGGAATGTTTGTTTATTTCACTTTAATGAGTTGCTTACGCATTACATTGGCAAGCAAAAGGGTCCTGGAATCTGGCCAGGTAACGGTTTTAAGGGTGATCCAAAAAAAAAAAAACAATTTCTTTTGAAATACTCTCAACATAAGCTTTCAGATAGGGGGTGGTTTTTTTAAATTTTTTTTGTGACCTGCTCTAATGTGCATGTATGTAATTTCAAAACATTGTTATCTCGGATTTTTAAGAACAGCTCTGGCGGTTTAATCAGCACAGCCTACGTTTAACACATACATAGATATGTTGCCAAGTAATTAAAGAATACTCGAAAATTTTAGAGAAAAACTATTGTAAAATTTCAATCATTAAATAGTTCTTTTTATGCGTTTTGATAACAAAAAGTTAAGAAACTAAACAAAAATTTTGCAAGATCATGCGATTGTCGTTTAACACCAAAAATTCCATAAGAAGTAATCTGTTAATCAATCAAAAGTAAAAGTTTATATCGACGTAAAAAAAAAATATTTTACGTCGCTGATGAGCATGAAAGTCTTTTTAAAAAACAATAAGTGTATAAATGTGTTTAAGTAATTAAGAAAAAAAAATTTGAAAAAGAAACACCTGATTTTGTTGGTACCAAATACCATAACGTTAAGATGCTTAAATTAAGTGAAAAAAGAAAAATTATTAAAGCGCTTAAGCAAGATCATTAGATCATAATTTCTTACTTCAAATATTTCCGGTTCGCTTTTAGGTTCAGCAATAGCTACTTCCAGAAGTGTGTGTGATTGATTTTCTGTCCACCTGTGTGAGGGCTTCAAACTTTGTTTTGTTTTGCTTCAATTATCTGGAAGAAAAAATCACTCAAATATTAAATAAAATAAAAATTATTCATTGAAATTTCCTTACCGTACTCATGGCTCTTCGATTTGTTTATTTTTGTGAACAGCTGATAACATGGCTGCCAACTTTATGGGGAAAATCTATTAATGGAAATTTATGAAAAGTGCTTCATGTTTTGTCAAATACATTGAGAAATTTGAGGGATTTTTACCGTGATTATTTCCTAAAATTCTAAAGCTACTAAGATTTTTTTAATCTCTTAAATAAAAAATAAATAATTATATGTGCCATGATGGCAACTATGGTTGGTAAAGAGCTACACTAAGTTGCATTTTACGCTATGTAAACGATTTACAACTCAAAATTGAAGAGTATAAAGCGTAAACATTTCATTGATGTAAATTTGTTTTTGCATTATACGTTGGAGTAAATTTACATCATATACGTCACTCACAGCGCATTTACTCCTTTGATTGAAACTCCATAATAAGTATAATGTGACAAAAAAATAAAATATATGTAAACAATTTGTTAAGACTTACTATACCTAATATTTCGTTTATTGAAAAATTATTAATTTTGTTTTGACAAAAAGACTCTTTTTGTAACGTCTCAGAAAATTTAAAAAAGCTCCGATATCTATTCTTTTTTTTTTTTTTTTTTTTTTTTTTTGTGAAATTTAACACACAGGATGTATCCCTATGAATGCAAAGCATTGTGTTGAATAGAAGGAAGATTGATAGGTGAGAGGAAGAATGAGAGAGGGAATGCAATCACACATGATTCCGATAAAGACATAGACAGCCATTGTGGCAAGTGTTATGCCTTTACCACAATGGACTTTTTTAGTTTATCAATGTCGACTATAACCGCATGTAGCGCCAAAAGGCCAAGCTTTTCGCATCTACTCATGTTGTGCGTGTTATATTTGCACATGAATGGAAGGGACCTACAGTTTTCTTTTATGCCGAATCCGAACGGCGAAGTGAAAAGCTTTTCTTAGGCAATTTTTACTCTGGTAGGTTTGCCATTGCCTGCCAAGAGGTGGTGCCGTGTATTAATTTTGTTGTTGTTGAATTTTTTGTTTGTTTTGATTTTTATTTAATTTTTTTAATTTGTGGTTTATTTATTTTTTTTTTAATTTGCCTGTGCTGAGACTTGAACCTCTGACACTCTGCGTAACAGTCCAACGCACTACCGCTACGCTACAGCGACCACAAATTATTATATATCTTAAATTATTTATGTTATAAACATTAATAATGTATATTTCCTTCAAAAGAATGTTAAAGTAATAATTATTAAAAAAAACGCTATGTTACTAGAAATATGGTCATGAAGATCATTGGTGAGCGTGTGCTAATTATTTCGCTTGGAGTGTATGTTGGTAAACAAAGAAACGAACTGTAAGAACATGGAAGAAAACGAGTAACAAAAAACATTTCATCTTTTTATTTTAGAAAACTATACTTTTCCATGTCTTATTTGATGTACGAGGTATGATAAAAAATAACCGTTATTTTCAACTTTTTCAAAAAGTATTTATTTATTCGTCAACAACTATCTTGTCCCCTTCAAAGTAATCCCCCTCAGATATAATACACTTATGCCAGCGTTTTTTCCATTCCTCGAAACACTTCTGAAACGCGCTTTTTGGTATCGCCAACAGCGCCTGTTTCGATTTTTCTTTTATCTCCTCAATCGTAGCAAAACGCATTCCTTTCATCGGTGTCTTCAGTTTTGGGAAGAGGAAAAAGTCAGCGGGGGCCAAGTCCGGTGAATACGGCGGTTGAGGCATGATAACGGTTTTGTTTTTGCCAAAAACTTACGCACAAGCGACGTTGTTTTTGCTGCCGCACGTTTCAGGCCTAAAACATCCGTCAAAATTGCTTGGCATGAGCCGAAAGATATGCCAACATCATCAGCAACCTCTCTGATAGTGATTCGACGATTATCCAAAATCATTTTCTTCACTGCGTCAATGTTTTCATCGGTTGTTGACGTGCTCGGGCGACCAGGACGAGCATCGTCATTGCCATTGACATATTCTCGGCCTTCCTTAAACCGGTTATACCACAATTGAACTTGTGTTCTGCTCATAGTAGACTCGCCAAAGGCCACAGTCAACATTTCAAATGTCCTTGCGCATTTCATTTCATTTTTTTTTACACAAAACTGAATACAGTTTCTTTGATCAATTTTTTCGAATAGTAAAAAATCGAAGAGCACACCAAAACACGACTAACCTTTTTATATGTCAAAAACAAACTGACAATCCAAAATGGTTGGTATTGCCAACATATATAACAGACATGTGTACCAACATAACAGAACAAAAATGCGAAAATCGAACATACACAACTCACGAAATTTGAAAATAACGGTTATTTTTTGATAACACCTCGTACATCAATGCATCTGCTGTCAGGTACAAAATTTTGCATACAATAAAAATATAAACAAACACAAAAAATAAAAGAAAACAAACAAACAAAGAGACAAAGGAGCAGAGGAAAATTGTGAAAAAAAATTCATTAAAGTAAACTTTAACCTCATTAAAATTCACTAAATGTTGGATTATACCTGCACATTCACATTTTCTTTCACTGAAACCTACGAAGAGCCTTCTAGTACTCGTATCTACTGACTTTTATGTTTAAGGACAGGACGAGGTGCATATATTTATTGCATTTCACTTGTGCATACCTTGCGTAATTGCATGTGCATGTAAATTTCTATTGTAGAAATAATTTAGTATTTAGCACACATATAGTACATACACATGGAAATACTTTGAAAGTGAAGGCGATCACTCATATTAAAGTTTATTTATGCGCTTCTCTTTTTCGAGATTTTTTGTTTTACCTCTTTCTATATATACACATAATTTTTCTATATTTTTCTTGGTGTATGAATACGTGTAGTTGTAAAATTGTAGTTGTGGGTGTATGATTGTTATACACCCCATTGGGAAATTTATATCGAAACATTTTTGAGAAATATTTAGCAGACATTGTGCTCACTAAAAGTAAGATGGTCCAAAAGACTAAGTGCTATGGATAGACGCATACTGAATTTGATTCGTGACTATGAATTTCGAAAATCTTCCTTAATTTTTTAGGTTGTTGAATCCAAATTTAATATTAGACCTCAAAAATTTAAAATGATTTAGTAAAAATGTTGTACTGAGCTTCATATACACCCCATTGGGAAATTTATATCGAACCATTTTTGAGAAATATTTAGCAGACCTTGTCCTTTCTTAATAGGATAGGATAGCACTCCAAATCCAATCTAATCCCTTTATTATCCGGGACGCATACTGAATTTGATTCGTGACAATGAATTTCGAAAATCTTCCTTTATTTTTGAGGTTGTTGAATCCAAATTTAATAAGTATTAGAACTCAAAAATTTAAAATGATTTACTCAAAATGTTGTACTGAGCTTCATCGAATTCGCAAAATGTTTCATGTTTTCGATTTGGAATCATTCTGAATTTCGAATATTTCCTATGAAACTGGCACTAAGCAACTTCGAAAATCGAATGAGCCAAAATATGGTAGGTGTGCAATTTTATTTTAACACTTCAATGTTCAGTTCATTTTTGGATCGAATAGTTACATAGTTGTCGTTTTATTATGAGGGTGCTTACTTGCGTACACCGTAACAATTGATGCAAGCAGCGGTGGAAACATTCAACACTTATATCGCCACTAGAATTAGACGGTCCTGAGTTTCATAAAATTTCGGTTTTTGAAACGCCAGGAGACTCAAAAGGGAAAATTAATAATAATTTTTTGTCAGTTCTTATTTTTTTCCAGAGTTAATTTAATGAGAAATTTCCATCCATTCCAAAACTGTTTGTTCACTTCGAGAAATGTTGACAAAACTAGAAAATTGGAAAATTTTGTACATGTCTTTTGTCTATTTTAATGATTTTAACCATTTGGAAAATTTTTATCTCTTTAGCGAAATTCTGTCCAATAAGAAAACTGTTATCCACTTTTACTAATTTTATCCATCTAAAAAAAAATCTATACATTGTGAGGGATTTTGAAAAAATTTCGTTCACTTGAAGATATTTTAATCACTTTGAGAAATTTTATCTATCTTAAAAAGTTTTGTTCTTTAGAAGAATTTTTGACCATTTGGTAAAATATTTTGTCTAGTTTGAGAAATTTGATCTTGCGAAACTTTGTTCATGTAAAAAAATTTTATTCTTTAGAAAAATTTTATCCTCTAGCTAAATTATGTCCATTTTGAGAAATTTTATCACTTTAAAAATTTTCACTCACTCAATTTTGTCCATTTTTGGATACTGAGAAGCTTTGAACGCTTTGAGAAATTTTATTAATTTGACGACATTTCTTCTATTTAGAAAAAGTTATATCCACTTTAGTAGAAAGAAGACATTTTTGTAAACTTAAAGATATGATTAGCATTTGCAGAAAGTTTGTAATGCCATAAAAAATTATACCCATTTTAAGATATTTTATGCGTCCAAGAAGCTATAACCATTTTAAAAATTTTTTTCGGTCTTGAAAAATGTTGTCCCTTTGTTGGGTCCATTTTTTTTCTCAAGTTTTATCTATGGGCTCTTACATAATAAATTTGATTCATTATATTTGCTGAGACACTCTAAGTTAAACAAGGAGGAAAATTTTAAAAGGATTGGGTATTAAAAATGCTAAATCTTCCAGCGTTTCTCCTTTGACAATTACATGTCAATGAGTATATCAGAAATATGGTACGAGTTGTTATAGTTAAATGCCTCATGAAATCCATTACAGGGCTCGTTATACATAGTAGAAATTGGTACAGTAATCGATTTTCTACGAAAAATTTCTATCGGAGAATCGGATGAAGTACGCCTGGAAGATAATGAAACTCTTTTTTGTAAATATAGTCAACACACAGATGATATCCCTATAAATGCAGATCATTGCGTTGATAGGAAGTAAGATTGACAGGTGGGAGGAAGAAGGAGTGAGAAGTAGTTATGAGCGATTGCTTAAAAGGTTATAATAATCAGGAAAAATATTTGTAGGGAGCTTATTCCAAATACGCGCTGTACGACAGATAAAAAAACTTTCTCTGTAACGCGTAATACTACTGTGGGCAAAAAGTAGTAAGACTTTTTAATTCAAATTTCGCGCGGAACCCCATTCATCAAAATATTATTTTTTTAAGGTTGGTATGACTGTCGGTGAAATCTGTGCCAAATGTCTTTCTGAAGTACAAAAAGTGCATTCGGCGATTTTCACAATGAGTGCAATTATTCAACAAAGAAGTTCCATTAAATTTTGTGTGCGGAATCAAATTTCTGGTGCCGAAACGTTCAGAATGTTGCGAAAGGCCTTCGGTGATAATTGTATGTCGCGAGCAAGTGTTTTTGATTGGTACAATTTGTTCAAAGATGGCCGAGAACGCGTTGACGACGAACCACGTCCAGGACGGCCATCAACATCAACTGATGATCAACACGTCAATAAAATCAAGGAATTGGTGCTCGAGAATCGAGAATCGACGATTAACAGTCAGAGACCTTACTGGCATCGTTGGAATATCGGAAGGATCAGTGAAAACCATTTTAAAACATCATTTGGGCCTAAGAAGAGTGAATGCACGATTGGTTCCAAAATCACTGCATTGGTTTTACGAGACCATTTTGCCAAAAATTCGACTGATATCGTTCCGCAACCACCCTACCACCCTATTCGCCTGACTTAACACCGTGTGACTTTTGGCTATTTTCTAAACTCAAAAAACCGCTTCGTGGACCGTTTGACCGTTTTGAGTCAATTGAAGATATTAAACATGAATCGCTAAGCGCATTGAAGGCTATTCCGGAAATTGACTTTAACAACTGTTTCGAGAATTGGAAAAAACAAAAACGTTGGCACAAGTGTATTGGGGCCGGGGGGGGGGGGGGGATTACTTTGAAGGGTACGAAATAGATTTGGATAAATGAATAAAAAAATTTGAAATTATGAACAAAGTCTTACTAACTTTTGCCAACAGTAGTAAGGCTAGTAAGGCGGAACACCGTTTCTACGTGGAATGCGTGAGTTTCGCTTGCTGATCGTGTAGTTCTGGTGAACACACGAACTGCCGGCATCAGCCTGCGCATCTCTGCAGAACATTTACCGTGAAAGTAACGGTAAAACAGAGAGACGCAAGCCACGTTTCGATGATGTTCCAAGGAGGCAATTGATCTGGAAACTCTACTGTCTACTGTACTTTGGGACGAGATGTTACGATTCTCAGCAAACATATTTGTATGAGACAAGATTTGCCCAATTTAGTTTTTTTTAAGGCAATTGACCTTTACCTCATTAATGTTTCCTAATGGGGCTTTCAGAGGTGTGTGTGTGTGTGTCTGCGTTTGTGAATACTCGTATTCTTTTCTGACGAATATCTATGAACGTGCATGAGAGCTGTGCGTGCTTGTGTGTGCCTGTGCAATGTCACATCAAAATTCCAAAATTGTAAAAACATTAAATTCAGATTATTCAAATCTCTGTGTGCACGCGTCTGTGTGTATATTTGAGGTAGGTTTATGCATATGAAAGTAATGTGTGCGAATGTCCTTGAATTGTAATTGATTTAGAGCAAAGCAGCTAAAAGAATACACAAACATATTTATATTTAAATAGCATGTAAGAAACGAACGAGTTGTACCAAAACTTTAACTTTGCTATAAAGTTTAAACTGAATTGTATTTTTTTTAATTACTACACACTCGCATTGAAATACAGTAAGAGATAAATATAAAATTGATATAATTAAAAGCGATAGTTAAAACTTTTCAGAAAAACCTGACTCTTTTACTACATACAATGTGCAATTAAAACACAAATCATTTTTTATACAAAAAAAAGAAAAAAACTTATGAAACTCACTCAGCGACCGCAACTTAAACTCTCTTGTATCCTACAGCATCGTCCTACCTCTTGGTAGTAGCTAAGGATAGGGGTAAGTAGGGCTACTTTAGGTACCTCGTTTGGCGAAAAGTTTATGTCGTAACGCATAATGCTAAGCAAAACTTTATGCATTACACGCAAATTCATTTTATATGGTATATTTCAGTTACTTAGTTTGGCTGTTTAGCTTTGGCCTTTTTGGAATATGCGGCTGCTGTCTCTTCTGCCTTTCTCGTCTTACTCGCTACCGTGCACATTCCACACTTTTCAGCTTGAGTTCCAATTAAAAGCACAAGTCGTAGAGGTAGCATTGGAAAAGTGGCTTCAGTCCTAACTCGTTGCTTTCTCTCTCCCACCCTCACTCTCTCTCTCTCTCACTCTTTCTGTATGTGCAGCTACAATTTTACTCGCTGCCGTGAGTAGCTGGCTCATTATGTTTTATTATTTTACATTTTAAGTTATGAAATCTTCTTGAAGTAGCACCGCATTATCGACCGACCACTAACGCCCGCAACCAAACCAACTTTATCATCCATCTGGTCATGTTGCTGCTGTTGTTGCACACGTTTGTAGTCAAAAGTACTATGATGATAATCATGTAGATGTTGTTAATGAAGCATATTTTTATATGTATGCATCCCTTTGGAAGTTGAAGTGAGATTGTCGAAAAGTTTTTTAGTTGCTGAGACTTTTTATTTATTTTTAAATATCGTCCATAGTTAACTTAGTGACTTAGTGACGTAGTAACACTGCTTTCCTGTTGTTGCAATTTTAGTTGTTGCTGCCGCAGATGCTGCTGCCCTTGGGGCATAAGAATAAATGCTGAGCGATAGCATTGTGAGAGATAGAGTTGCCACGATGAAGGTTTTATGTTAAAAAGTAGCTAGTGGTTATAGGTTATGGTTGGGTTTTGATTAAGGCACGAATTTGACGTTGTAC
Source organism: Palloptera scutellata (assembly GCA_958295655.1). Lineage (NCBI taxonomy): Eukaryota > Metazoa > Arthropoda > Insecta > Diptera > Pallopteridae > Palloptera > Palloptera scutellata. Next base: position 122,608,837 of record OY282449.1, read on the forward strand.
AGTTTATGAATTGGCCCAAATCAGTTCATTACTTTATCATCTGCGGTTAGGTCGAAATACAAAGTCTAATAACTTCTCGGTTAGTTGGCACTCGCTGGATCTCTTTTCTATTCCAGAGATTCTTTTTGTCGTTGATTTTAAAAATAATATAAATGAAGGTTAGCATGAATGCCCACGAGAAATTGGTATACTTTTTCACCTTAGTCGCAGACATTTCACATGCACCGTAACTACGAAAATATACCTTCTTAAACATATCTGAATTAGTATATTGGCGGGTCTCACTGGTCAATAGAGAAACATGAGATCACTTTCTGCACGAGCTGGTAAAGGAACTAGACTTTCCCCCGCCTTCTGTGTCATTGGTCGTTTCTTTTCAACATCAGGCTTGTTATGATTCACAAACCTCTCGTCAACAACTTCATCGAGATTACCACGATCAAGATCAGGTTGACTCTTTAGTTCTGTAGCCTAACGATACTGGAGTGATTATTTTATACATACTCATCCAGTAGATGAGTTTGCTAAAATATCTAACCTTCTGCCAGGCTCTTGACGCTCGCCTTCTTAAGTGCCAAAGTGGAAACAGAACTAATGGTTCTTCTGGTTTTGATACATAATAAATTTTAGTAGGTCCCGTTTTCTGCAGCCACTATATCTGACCAACATGTCAGAAATTATTGATTATATACATACAAAGCTCTATCCCTCTTCCAGCCTCCTGGTCGTATAGTGCTGTGGGAACAATAATAACTTAATAGTGTATTTTTAGCCTATAGTGCCTATAGTTAGATATATTACATTCCATTGATTTGAATTCATTTAAGTCTCATTCGATTTCACTGTCTTTCTCGTAACCATTGAGTAACCGTTTTTGTTACTCGTCTGTAATGCAACAATTTTTTATGCACTCACAATTTAAGATTCTACCTCATTTAGTTCCTAAAGTTTTCAAATGTAATCACTTGGCAATCCTTTTGTTGAGAGTTCTACTCTCATTTTGTTTATAGCATAATCCTGCCGTCTTGCTCTGGCATTCATTGATTGATTCTATGAATTGTGTTAATAACTTGAAGAGCACAAATAAAAAATAGTCACTAAACAAAAAAAGAAAAGGCTCTTTTTAATAACGAAAAGACCTAAATCATTCAGCCAGAGTTACCAGATGTCCCTATTTCAATACTGTATAGAAAATTAAAAAAAAAAAAAAAAAAAAACTGACTGAATCTTTGATAAAAACGAGAAAGAAGAAATTATTAATGGCACAATAGGCCATGGAGGGCCTAGGCCGAGCTTTTTTCGTATCCATTCGTGTTGTGTATGATATTTTTGTACATGAATGGAAGGACCTAAAGTTTTATGCTGAATTCGAACGGTGAAGTGAAAAGCTTTGCAAAGGTAGTTTTTCTCTTATTTATATTATAAATAAATCTTCATCACACTTGTTAACTTCAGATGCACATAGTGTGGCTTTGTGTTTTTAAGACAAAATTATACTCAGTTCCATCGTTCGAGTACACTTTCAGACCAAAAAGCATTTAAAACCAAAGCTCTTATGGAGACTTATCTATTGATCAAAGACTGAAAAGTTCGCTACACAGCTAATGTTCTACTTTCCCGTTTTGTTCTACACTCTTGCTCCGCATAAATAGTTGCATCCAATTTGGCAACACTCTCTGGCTTTATGAAACTTTGTAACATAATCTTTGCGCGCTAACACAAACTAAGTATTTTAATTTCACTTCAAGCTAAATACACAATTATGCGCATAGTTTCTCTGTGCAGTTTTCTCTCTCGAAATTTCTCTTACCTCTGGTCACCTTTATATAGTTTGTATTCCACTTGACTCATATTGCGCTTATTATTTCTATGGATTAAATATTATAAGCGCATAAATTATATGATCTCATTTGCTTTCCTTGATTTTGTTGCATCGTTCGTTTTATGCTAGAGTAAATTTTTATTTAGTTAATTCTGCAATATCTCATGCCACTTACTTTGCTTTTGGGAGGGTGGGATTAATACTATATTATACATATACATACAGACATATGTCGGTGTGGTTTTTTTTTACAATATTTTTGCTTGTCTGTCTCGTGTTATTTTGTAAGTAATTTTTCTATCTCCGTGCTACTTTTCACTGTTCCTCGTTCCGTAGAATTTTTGCATATTACTCTAATTTTTTTTTTGTTTTTGCTATAAGCTTTATGTAATACCATCGCATGCTTAGTTTTACTGAATTTTTTCTCATTTTTCTGGATTTCAAAAATTTGTTTGTACCATCAAATTGCATCTCTGTTGCTTCATCACTCTTCTTCACTGTAGCTCCGGTTGTTGCACTAAAGTGTTTCTTCATCTGCATTATAATGCATCGTCTTCAGTTTCAGTTTTTGCATCAACTTCTTCTTTTTTTTTTTTACTTATTTTCTGTTTTTTCTCAACGTTTTCAGTTGCATTTTTTGTACTTTTCATGCATATAGTTTTCAACACTACCCATTCACTGTATTTATATCTCAACCTCAACCCAGTAACTGAAAACAGCTGTCCTTGTTTGCATATATTCTACTTAGCGTTTGTAATTTTTTTTTTTGCTTCCCATTCCTTTGAATTTTCTGAGTTTCTCTCCTTTATTTCATTTGGTGTGAGTTTTCCGAAAATTTGCTTTTTGAAATTTATGCAAAATTTTATTTTCATTTTTATTATTACTACACAGTTTTTTCTTCTACTTAATTTTTTTTTATAATTCACAAAAACTCACCTAAAGTGGCTAAAGTGTAGAAAAAACATCAGTTTTTTTTTTGGTTTGTGGAGCGTGGGTAAACTTTTTCCACTACTCCCAAGTTCTTCTTTCTTTAACTAAAGGCCACAATAAAAAAATGAAACAAAAATCCTACGGTATAAAGCAAAATAAAATGAAAAAGGAAAGAGGAAGGAGATTGTAAAGAAGAGATTTTGATGAATGAAAAGTTTTCTAGCTGTTTTCGCCTGCAGCAAACAAATTTGGTTTAATATTTTCTCGGATATAATTTCAAATTATTTTTTTGTAATTTTTGTTTCTTTGGTTGGAATGGAGTGAAGGTCGAAAAAAGGTAGTGAAGCTGAAAGAGTTTTACTATTTCTTTTGATGTTTATAGTATACACGATTCTGTGAAAAATATCAATACAAATAAATTTAGTGTTATTGAATTTTTAGTAATATTTTTGGCTCACTTGCTTTCACTTAATTTACTTAAAGGCGAAGCATTTCGCTTTGTTCGATTCCTCGATATTGTAAATTCTTAAGAATTTCCTGTTAATTTTAGGTGTTTCAAATCAGTTTCGATAGTTGTCAAATCGATAAACAAATGAAATTTGAAGTAAAAAGAAATAGATTCATGGCAATAGCTATTCCCGTAAGTATGTACTATATAGAGAGCAGAAGAAGGTTAACCTACTTCTAATGTTAGTTTGACGTAAGCTCTCCTATACATTTTTACTAAACGCACTTTGGGCTCAGATATAACATATACAGAACATATATTTAAGATTAGAGCTTATTGTGGATAATGACAGTACAAGTTCGGAAAAGTAAGTCAACATGAAGAGAACAAGTGATAATATCTAATAATCTAAGTATTTATCAAAATTTGCATTAATGACCAGGAAAAAGTACTTGGCCTTGAAGAAGTGTCCATGGACTTATAAATATTTGGATACATTTTAATATAAGAAGGAACCTTTTTGCAATGTAACTGGCAAGAGTCCTTTCCAGACTGGTTGAATGTTAAAAGTAAAGCTAAGCAACATATTTTTCTTCCTTGTAACTTCTTCTGCTTCTGCAGACACCAAACCGAATGCTTCTCTCCTTTTTCTAGAAAACATATATAACCAGCATTTGTATCTTTGAACTTAAAGTTTTAACTGAACGTTTTTTAGCATCAATAAATTTTACAAGTTTAGAGATATAATATATATAATTATTTCACATTAACAAACACTTTTACTTACATATATATATGTTCATATAAACCTTTTGTATACCATAGATATTTTTATCATATGCTAAAAAAAATTTTGTATATAAAATAAAATCTTTTTATTATCATACTTTATTGCTTTTTTAAACTTTCGCCATTTTGTACAATAATTTTAGTATTTCCCTTTTTTTCTACCGAAATACTCAAACACGTTACGCTAGTAAAAAATTAAAAGAAAGAGTAAACGGTGAAAAAGAGCATAGCAAATTTTCTTTTTCGTTCATCTTCAATTTAGAATTTAATAAAACAGATTTAAATGCTAAAAATTTGTATGGACATAAAAACAAGTGAATAGCAAAAAGGCTTTACTATTTCATACTTACTGCATACCCCAAACATAAATATGTTATAGCCACCCAGCGGGAATAATTTGACAAGCTGGACAGTGAAGTGAGCGGGTTAGAGTAGTAGTGGGAAACAAAAATAATAGTTCCAATAGAAGTTAATTGGAGGAAATATTTTTTCGAGGGAAGTACTTATTTAATTACTTACTTAGCCACAACGCTATGGTCGGTCTTGGCCGCCTCTATAAAGTTTCGCGAGTTGTCTCTTCTATGCGCGCGCTGGCGCCAGTTGATAAGGCCAAGCGCAGTCAGGTTGCCCTGTAACTGGTCTTTCCAATGGAGATTAGGACGTCCTCTTCTGTGTGTTCCTCCACCGAATAAAAAACTCTTCTAGCCAGAGCGCTTTCTTTCCTTCGCTCAACATGACGCAGTTGACTAAGTCAGTTTCAGCGTACAGCACAAACAGCTCATCGTTCCATCTTATTCGATACACTTCCTCCACTCATATAGGACCTTAGATCTTACGAAGTATCTTTCTCTCGAAACCTCTCAATGTCCACGTCTTGGCGCCATACATTAGGGTGGGAAGGATGAGGGACTTATAGAGCGTTATTTTCGTTGGTTGAGAGAGAACTCTGTTTCTCAATTGCCTACTGAGACCGTAGTAACACCTGCTGGCAAGAGTTAAACCCCGCTTGATCTCAAGGCTGACATTATTGTTGGTGTTTATGCTAGATCCTAGGTAGATGAAATCCTTGACGACTTCAAAAGTATAATTGTCAACGGTAACATTTTCTACTCTTTGTTTGTTAACACAAGGTACGAGGGCAAAACGTCGTTCACCACTAGACCCACTGACTGCTCAAGCGTTTTTGCCAATGATGTCAATATCATCAGAGTATGCCAGCAGCATGACACTCTTGTAGAAGATAGTGCCAGAGATGTCGATGTTCGCAGCTCGAATTATTTTCTCCAGCATAAGGTTAAAGAAGTCGCAAGATAGGGAGTCACCTTGTCTGAAACCTCTTTTGGTATCAAATGGAGCGGAGAGGTCTGTCCCAATTTTCACTGCGCTGGTGGTGTTGGTCAGTGTCATTTTGAAAACACGAATGAGCTTTGCAGGGATACCAAAATCAGACATTGCTTCGTACAAGGGATCCCTAATCATCTTTTCTAAAACTTTAAATTTATTCGATTGGATTACGGGTGTAGAAAGAACAGAAAAATAAAAAATATTTGAAGAAAAAACTATTATTATAATTGGAGTAAAAAATATGTTTTACACTGATTGGAATTTGCATTTCTAAGTATAAACTGAAGGTTAAAGAAGTATTAAGTAGTTACAATCGAAGAATTCATAAAGTGCTAACGAGAGATTCTTACAAAAGACGTCTGAAAATATTTATTATTGAACCGTTTTTTATAAGTATTTACGCCGGTGGTGAAAGATGATCATGGTCACTGTGGCGTAATAGTAGTGCGTTGGACTACTACGCAGGTGTCCGGGGTTCGAATCTCGGCACAGGCAAAATCAAAAAGTAGAAGAAATTGTTTTTTTACACGGCACCACCTCTTGGCAGGCAATGGCAAATCTACAAGTGTACAAAGTGCCTATGAAAAGCTTTTCACATCGCCGTTCCGATTCGGCATTAAACTGTAGGTCCCTTCCATCCATGTGCAAATATATCACGCACAACATGAGTGGATGCGAAAAGCGAAAAGCTCGGCCTAGGCCCTCCATGGGCTGTTGTGCCCATGATCGTCGCGGAAATGTTAGACAGAAGAGGTTTGCAGAAAAGGTTTGAAACAGAAGAGGTTTGAAAACAATACCAAATTACTTCTTAAAAAATTACTTCCATCTACTATGGACAGATTTTGAAGACACTACAGAAAAGATTTACTTGTAGACTTTGATCGATCTAAGGTTTCCAAGTTCATAGCTTTTGTAGAATTTTCAAAGCACCATAGAGTAACGCCAAAGTTATTACGGTACAACTTTGTGTTTACTTACTTACTTACTTAGCTGGCGCTACAACCGATGATCGGTCTTGGCCGCCTCCACAAAGCTTCGCCAGTCACTTCTGCTATGCGCGCGCTGGCGCCAGTTGATAAGGCCAAGTGCAGTCAGGTTGCCCTGCACCTGGTCTTTCCAACGGAGATTAGGACGTCCCCTTCTGCGTGATCCTCCACCGTGGTTCGAATAAAACACCCTTCTAGCCGGAGCGCTTTCTTCCATTCGCTCAACATGACCTAGCCAGCGAAGCCGCTGGAGTTTTATACGCTTGACTATGTCAGTGTCGGCGTACAGCTCATACAGCTCATTGTTCCATCTTATTCGAAACACGTCATCCACGCATACTGGACCGTAGATCTTACGGAGTATCTTCCTCTCGAACGCTCCTAACAGTCTCTCATCATTGATGGTCAATGTCCACGTCTCTGCGCCATACATTAGGACGGGAAGGATGAGGGACTTATAGAGCGTTATTTTCGTCGGTCGAGAGAGGGCTCTACTTCTCAATTGCCTACTGAGCCCGTAGTAACACCTGTTGGCAAGAGTTAGTCTCCGCTTGATCTCAAGGCTGACATTATTGTTGGTGTTTATGCTGGATCCTAAATAAACGAAATCCTTGACGACTTCAAAAGTGTAGTTGTCAACAGTGACATTTTGTCCAAGACGCCGTGACTCTTTGTTTGTTGACACAAGGTATTTCGTTTTGTCCTCGTTCACCACTAGACCCACACGACGAGACTCCCTTTCCAGGTTGGAGAATGCTGCACTGACTGCTCGAGCGTTTTTGCCAATGATGTCAATATCATCAGCGTATGCTAGCAGCATGACACTCTTGTAGAAGATAGTGCCAGAGATGTCGATGTTCGCAGCTCGAATTATTTTCTCCAGCATTAGGTTAAAGAAGTCGCACGATAGGGAGTCACCTTGTCTGAAACCTCTTTTGGTATCAAATGGTGCGGAGAGGTCTGTCCCAATTTTCACTGCGCTGGTGGTGTTGGTCAGTGTCATTTTGCAAAGACGAATGAGCTTTGCAGGGATACCAAAATCAGACATTGCGGCGTACAAGTGATCCCTAATCGTGCTGTCGAAGGCGGCTTTATAATCGCCAAATAGATGATGGGTGTCGATCTGTTTTTCTCGGGTCTTTTCCAGGATTTGGCGTAGTGTGAATATCTGGTCGATGGTGGATTTACCAGGCCTGAAGCCACACTGATAAGGTCCAATCAGTTTGTTGACGATGGGCTTCAGTCTTTCGCACAGTACGCTCGATAGAACCTTATATGCAATATTAAGAAGGCTGATCCCACGGTAGTTGGCGCAGATCGTGGAATCACCCTTCTTAAGGATTGGGCAGAGTACGCTGAGATTCCAATCACTTGGCATGCTTTCATCTGACCATATTCTGCATAGAAGCTCATGCATGCGTTTTTTGAGCTCTTCGCCTCCGGTCTTAAACAACTCAGCAGGCAGGCCATCTGCACCTGCAGCCTTATTGTTTTTCAGCCGAGCAATGGCTGTTAAGACCTCCTCATAGTCAGGCGGCGGTACTTCAACGCCGTCAGTGATTTGTGTTTACGTTATATAATATTTTCTCCTCTGGGAGTTATGTAGTATATTTATTCATGCAGTAGTTGAGCTATTGTGTATTAGTTTTCGTAGTAGTACATAGAAATAAGGTAGAAAACAAGCAAAAACTTATTCCCCCCCGTCGGCATATGAATACTTGATAACTATGCCAACTATGCTTACATACACAAACACAAACACAGTCCGTCAAGTCCGTCAAGTCGGTCAACTTCGTTAATAGATAATAAAGTTGTGTATGCATGTAGATAGTACCCACATATTTGATACAAGCGAAGCCAAGAACACTAAAAGGGGAAGCGGAAGTACAACACAACACAACACAACGAAAAGTATGTTGAGAAAATAATCTTATTTCATTTTGATTGGCCATTAATCATGCCAAAGCCTATAGAGAGCAAGTAGCAGTAGCTGATACATACTTAGAATATGTTACGAGCAACAAAAAGTTATTGCTAATGTATAAAACGCAAAAAAGGAAAAAGAGCAGATACAACAGAAACAACAGCAATAACCACAAAAAAGGAGTAAAGGTCAGCTAATATGCGAAATGATTGGGCTGTAAATGGTAAAGTGGATAATGGCTAGAAGCGGTGATTGTGGTGCTTCCTGCTGTTCATACTCATCAGCATCACAATCATCAACATAACGATGATGTTCTTAGGACATTTGAGATTTGGAACTCTCTGGAATGAGTTTTTGGGCGCGGAGAGAAAAGCTTCAAGCGAAAGTTGTAAAGTGGAAAAACAAAAACAATTTGATAGAAATTTGTTTCTCTTCCGATTTGGGTTTTTGTGATTTTATTTTCGCCAGTAATAAAACTTTTACATTTCCAGTGAAACTAATTTTGCAGTAGCCTTGAAGAATTTATGCCACAAATTAGCAGAACAGGAAAAACTTTTTCAATGCTGCAACAAGGTGGAGAAGAAAAACAAAAACAAAAACAAAAACAGCTGCCGCCAGCTTTTAACTACATTCACGTTGCTTTAAATTATTCAACATTCATGTTTGCATCTGTATGTATTCAACCGTATTTTCGCGGTAACCTTTGGCGCTTTTACTGGTGAAGTAGAAAAAATAAAGTGGCAACATTGCAGCATTGCTGCATTCATTACAGTTGCTGCACTTTGCGCCTTGCACCGATTCAACCACAAAAATATTCATTGCAATTGGCATTTTTACCCTCAATTTTTTCGAGTGTGACTGTGCTGATCTTTCGCTTCGTATGTGTGTGTGTGTGTGTGTGTGTGTGTGCGTGTGTGTGTGTGTATGTGTTTGTGTGTGCGGGTAAGAGTGAAATTATTTTATACCACAACAGGACGTACATATACATACACACACCTACAAATACATACGAGCACATTTAAAGGTTGAATTTCTTATGCAACCTGCTTCTTTTAATTTTTTGCTGCTTTTTTTCTTTTCCATTTTTCTACCTATGAACATTTGCACTCGAAACTCTGAACAGTTGCATCACTGTGCAGTATACATCATAGCACCAGCCACACCCGCTGTCAACAACCATAACAGGCAGCTGCAATGTCAGCTTAGTGCTACTGCTTCATATTTTCATATTCAAGTGCACCGTTTTTTTTTTCTTTTTTTTTCCAGCATTAGTTTGAGCTTCTACATATTGTAGAATACTCACGAGTGCCATCAGTAAAAGAGAGAAAAAGAAAAAAAAAAAAGTATGTATGCCATGCAATTTGACAGTTTGGTTATAAATCATAAATAAATAACTTAGAAATTGGGAAAAACTAACTTGAAATCTTATAAATTTCATATCAAGTTTAAGTAGTTTTCGTAATACATACGAGTTCATTCTGTATAGTTACGTAGAAGTGCAGTTGATAAGCGCAGAGAGAAAGAATTTGAGATTATGCTTTCAGTTGACCAATCATAGCAGTTGTTGGTTTCGATTGAGGGAGAAAGAGAGCAAGTAAATATCTTTCAATATCCGTTGTAGAAATATCATCTCATTTAAAATTTATATAGTTAACTTATTACGTAATCATTAATTGAAGGGTGGAAAAATGTAAAAGGTAAAACTGTCATAGAGTGTGTTTTTCGATTTTGGGGTTAACATTTACTTATACATATAGGAAACATAGTAATATGACCACAAGGTAGGTACTCTTCAAAGCGTTGTGAAATCACCTCAGAGATATAGTATCAAAACGTTTTTATTTTTTTATTCAATTTGTTGGGCTGTAATGAACATTGATGCCCAAAGAATAACCATGTTCATAGAAAAGGCTTTTGAGAATACAACATTGGTTTACATATGTGTTGTTATAAATCTATCGAAAATCCTCTGGTTATCGTTCTTGTCGTTCAACCGTAGAAGACCATAAATAAATTACATATAGTGACCATAACGCACCCTAACTTCTAAAGGGGCTCAATTCAGAATTCACAACTTTTTAGGGAACGACAATTGACTTTGAATTTAGAGTTGCTCCCCTTTTGTAGTTAGGGTGCGATATGTTCTTTCGTTTCTTTTTCTTTGCACTGTAATGGTCCCTTCAACTTTTTACGTTTATCTGCGAAAATTCGCATATGCCCAAACTAAAATAGTCAGACTTGACAGATAAACGATGTGACGCTCTAATTTAGGCATGACGGTTTAAAGCAAGAAGAGCACAGTGAAATAAGATCGATAGTGAGCACAAATATTTCATGGGGAGAGAATATTCGCGGAATGCTTTCAATGTACCAATCCTAACCGTTAGTTGCCATGGAGAGAGAAAGGGAGCTGGTATACAGCAGAAATATCAACTAAATTGAAATGAAACAGACTTTGACCGCTTTTACATTTATCATCTCTTGATAGCAATATTTTTCAGCTTGATGGTTAGCGCCGAAAGAAGAGAGAGCATTAGTACTCTTTCTTGCCCGATCAATCCTACAAAATTTAAAAAGTTGATTTCAATAGTTGACATATATAAAAGAGTACTTTTTGAAACATTTTTAACTCATTCGGGCATGAAAGCACTTAGTTTAGCAATTATTAAAAAGTATCCATATAATAAGAAATAGATCGGAGTGAAGAAGAAGAAATAAAAGACTCAGATGTTTACTCTCGTTTGGGACTGTTGTTGTACATGGAACATAAAAACCCTGACACTTGATTCGTATTTTTTTGATTTTAATAGTTGCCTCACATTATTATATATTATTTTTTTTTTTTTTGTTGATACATTCAACACACAGAGTGTACCCCTATGAATGCAGAGCATTGTGTTGAATGGAGGGAAGATTGATAGGTGGGACGAAAAAGGAGGGAAAATGAGAGAGGGAATGTAATCACATAGGACACCGATAAAGGGATACACCCATTGTGGCATTGTGGTTGTTATGGATAAGAGTAATTTGTTCATTTTAGAAGATCCAATATTTACAACAATACTCAGAGGAAATCTACCAAGCTATTAGCTTATTCAATTGATCAATAACAGACTAAGATGTAGTCAGTATTATTCAGTTGAGTATTTTCAGAATGTGACAAACTTTGCAATATCTGAAAAAAAAATATGTCCTTCCTAATATCCTAATAAAAGCTATAAATTTTTATGCATAAAAGAATCTATAGCTAATGGATCCTCTGATTACTTTGTCTTATACGTTGGTGTTTCAAAACCGTATAGAAATGCTCTTTAAATCTCTTTAATCTCTTGTTTTTATCAAATATAGCGTAGCGGTAGTGCGTTTTACTGTTACGCAGAGTGTCAGGAGTTCGAATCTCGGCCCAGGCAAAAAAAAAAAAAAGCAACAACACCACGGCACCACCTCTTGGCAGGCAATGACAAACCTACAATAGTAAAAATTGCCTATGAAAAGCTTTTCACTTCGCCGTTCGGATTTAGCATAAAACAGTAGGTCCCTTCCATTCATGTACAAAAATAACACGCACAACATGAGTGGATGCGAAAAGCTTGGCCTTTGGCGCTACATGCGGTCATAGTCGACACTGATGAACTGAAGTTCATTGTGGTAAAGGCATAACACTTGCCACAATGGCTGTTTTTTTTCTCTTTATCGATGTCCAGTGTGATTGCATTCCCTCTCTGATTCTTCCTCCTTCTTTCTCCCACCTATCAATCTTCCTTCCATGCAATACAATGCTCTGCATTCATAGGGGTACAATCTGAGTGTTAAATTTATCAATTAAAAAAAAAAAAAAATAAGTTTATACTCTATACTAATAAGTAATCACTCTCTAAACGTTTGCATTTACTTACGTCTAGTGTTGAGAAAAAGTAACTATTCACTACATTTAATTTATATTTATTTTTCTAATATATGAGTTAAGAGTAAACAACTGTGTCGTTCAGTAATGCCATAAATACAACCAAACACAACACCATCTAACTTAAGTTTTTCCTGCTCATTTACAGAAGTGTACTTGTGGAATATTCGCTTGACTGAGTGAAATGCAAAAAACCGGAACAAAATAAAACAAGCTCTGTGGAAACAACAATTATAAAAAATAAATAGTAAAATGCTTAAATAAGAAATAGCAAAACGGCAACAAAAAGCAGAAGGAAACTACAACAACAAAAACTGTAAGGTATGAAAAATATATGAAAACTTTTTATAAATATTTATATACAGGGTATGAAGTACATAGCTACTACTTACATAGAAGATTCAAAAATACGAGAGCATGTGAGAGTTAACAACAGAGCAGAAGAATACATAATAAGAAAATTAAATCATATCATATCAATCATATTTACTATTGAGCATATTGAGAGCATCGTACTCTCACTCAGAACAAATGAGAGCATGTTTTGTTGTGGGTATGTAAACAAATTTTTAGCGTTTGTTTTGTTTTTTGCTAAACAAGAGCCGTTGATATATTGAACGTCAAAAATTACATATTTCCATTTACCATTTTTTTAAGTTAACTCATTTTTCAACTTCCTCGAAATTATTTTACAAGAGAATTGCTCATCGACCGGTACAAGTAGCAATCGGATGAAGCAATATCTGGTGAATTGGCGGGTGAAGTACAAGTTCACCCAAGTTCACTCTTTTTAAGAAGTTTTTTCGCAGCTACAGCGTATGTTATTTTGCATTATTATTTTGAAGAAAAATGTTGTTGTACCTATTCAAATGTCATAACTCGCTGAAAGTACTGATAGACAGACACATGGGGATCCAGGACAGTGAAAGATGTGTGTTCTGTAGTTACGTTGATCCAACAGACGTGTGGTCCTAATATGATAACTCTGAGGAACGCTATCAAGGGGTGAGATTACCAGTATTAACTCAGCTTGCGAGAACGGTTTCCACAGAAAGATACCCAAGCGCTGACTCAGCTTATTACCATCAAGCTGTTTAACGTTTTAATATCCGAACCCTTTTAAGTTTACCTACCTCAAAGTTAGAAACTCTGGATACTCGCTGAGTATACCATAGCAAATATTTTGGTCAGATGAAGAAAGGTTCGTTACTACACGTTTCAGATTCACTTTTTTTTCCTTGAATATTTCGTTTTGTTGCTGTTTGCACTGGCGCAACCATGAACGACTGTGCAATAGAGACAAGTAGAAAAGTAAGGTAGTAAGAAAGAGAGTTTCAATCTTCTATCTCTTTCACACTACTTTACTTTTCTACCTGTCTCTCTCACACAGCCTTTAATGCTTGCGCCAGTTTAAATAGCCAATTTAGATAGATCTTGTTCACCAGATCTTACATAAACTGGTTTCAATTTGAAATTGTCGTATTACGATTAAATTAGTTTTTCATCACCAGTGCAAAAATCTTCGAGAGCACTTTAAAATCGTAACTAACAACAACAACAATCATTTAATTGCATCCAACACAGATTTTAATCATTTACTCTGTATCTAATTTGCGACGTTTTTGAAAATATTATGTACAGGATCTCATGTCTTGATTCCTCATTACTTACAACCTAAGCCACTGCGAACAAAATCGTTATCCAATTTGACATGTTTATCTCAATTTACACCTCAAAAAAACTTGAACGTCAATTTTGTTGGAGACATGGGCAGCAAAAACGGTTGCGGGGCAAGTTTAAAGGCGAATAGCAAAATCTTACATTCAAGTC
>OY282449.1:122623013-122865513 GCA_958295655.1 Palloptera scutellata
TCTCGCATCTCCTCAAGTTGAGATTGCTATATTTGAACATATGTAAGTGGAAGGGACCTACAGTCTTATGCCTAATCGAATAATATTTACTACTGTTGGTTACCTATTGCCTGACAAGAAGTGGTGCCGTAAACCTTGACACCAATTACGCCATGGCGGCCACTCATTTTACTATTTGTTCGGACTCAAAATGTTCGTTTCAATGTAACTTCTGATAATAAAATGAAAGAGAGGAATATCTGCCGGGACAAAACAAAAAACAAAAAAAAAACAAAAAACAAAAAACAAAAAACAAAAAAAAAAACAAAAAACAATAAACAGAAAACAGAAACAGAAAACAGAAAACAGAAAACAGAAAACAGAAAACAGAAAACAGAAAACAGAAAACAGAAAACAGAAAACAGAAAACAGAAAACAGAAAACAGAAAACAGAAAACAGAAAACAGAAAACAGAAAACAGAAAACAGAAAACAGAAAACAGAAAACAGAAAACAGAAAACAGAAAACAGAAAACAGAAAACAGAAAACAGAAAACAGAAAACAGAAAACAGAAAACAGAAAACAGAAAACAGAAAACAGAAAACAGAAAACAGAAAACAGAAAACAGAAAACAGAAAACAGAAAACAGAAAACAGAAAACAGAAAACAGAAAACAGAAAACAGAAAACAGAAAACAGAAAACAGAAAACAGAAAACAGAAAACAGAAAACAGAAAACAGAAAACAGAAAACAGAAAACAGAAAACAGAAAACAGAAAACAGAAAACAGAAAACAGAAAACAGAAAACAGAAAACAGAAAACAGAAAACAGAAAACAGAAAACAGAAAACAGAAAACAGAAAACAGAAAACAGAAAACAGAAAACAGAAAACAGAAAACAGAAAACAGAAAACAGAAAACAGAAAACAGAAAACAGAAAACAGAAAACAGAAAACAGAAAACAGAAAACAGAAAACAGAAAACAGAAAACAGAAAACAGAAAACAGAAAACAGAAAACAGAAAACAGAAAACAGAAAACAGAAAACAGAAAACAGAAAACAGAAAACAGAAAACAGAAAACAGAAAACAGAAAACAGAAAACAGAAAACAGAAAACAGAAAACAGAAAACAGAAAACAGAAAACAGAAAACAGAAAACAGAAAACAGAAAACAGAAAACAGAAAACAGAAAACAGAAAACAGAAAACAGAAAACAGAAAACAGAAAACAGAAAACAGAAAACAGAAAACAAAAACTAAAAAACAGAAAACAGAAAACAGAAAACAGAAAACAGAAAACAGAAAACAGAAAACAGAAAACAGAAAACAGAAAACAGAAAACAGAAAACAGAAAACAGAAAACAGAAAACAGAAAACAGAAAACAGAAAACAGAAAACAGAAAACAGAAAACAGAAAACAGAAAACAGAAAACAGAAAACAGAAAACAGAAAACAGAAAACAGAAAACAGAAAACAGAAAACAGAAAACAGAAAACAGAAAACAGAAAACAGAAAACAGAAAACAGAAAACAGAAAACAGAAAACAGAAAACAGAAAACAGAAAACAGAAAACAGAAAACAGAAAACAGAAAACAGAAAACAGAAAACAGAAAACAGAAAACAGAAAACAGAAAACAGAAAACAGAAAACAGAAAACAGAAAACAGAAAACAGAAAACAGAAAACAGAAAACAGAAAACAGAAAACAGAAAACAGAAAACAGAAAACAGAAAACAGAAAACAGAAAACAGAAAACAGAAAACAGAAAACAGAAAACAGAAAACAGAAAACAGAAAACAGAAAACAGAAAACAGAAAACAGAAAACAGAAAACAGAAAACAGAAAACAGAAAACAGAAAACAGAAAACAGAAAACAGAAAACAGAAAACAGAAAACAGAAAACAGAAAACAGAAAACAGAAAACAGAAAACAGAAAACAGAAAACAGAAAACAGAAAACAGAAAACAGAAAACAGAAAACAGAAAACAGAAAACAGAAAACAGAAAACAGAAAACAGAAAACAGAAAACAGAAAACAGAAAACAGAAAACAGAAAACAGAAAACAGAAAACAGAAAACAGAAAACAGAAAACAGAAAACAGAAAACAGAAAACAGAAAACAGAAAACAGAAAACAGAAAACAGAAAACAGAAAACAGAAAACAGAAAACAGAAAACAGAAAACAGAAAACAGAAAACAGAAAACAGAAAACAGAAAACAGAAAACAGAAAACAGAAAACAGAAAACAGAAAACAGAAAACAGAAAACAGAAAACAGAAAACAGAAAACAGAAAACAGAAAACAGAAAACAGAAAACAGAAAACAGAAAACAGAAAACAGAAAACGGAAAACAGAAAAAAGAAAACAGAAAACAGAAAAAAGAAAACAGAAAACAGAAACAGAAAACAGAAAACAGAAAACAGAAACAGAAAACAGAAAACAGAAAACAGAAAACAGAAAACGGAAAACAGAAAACAGAAAACAGAAAACAGAAAACAGAAAAAAGAAAACAGAAAACAGAAAACAGAAAACAGAAAACAGAAAACAGAAAACAGAAAACAGAAAACAGAAAACAGAAAACAGAAAACAGAAAACAGAAAACAGAAAACAGAAAACAGAAAACGGAAAACAGAAAACAGAAAAAAGAAAACAGAAAACAGAAAACAGAAAACAGAAAACAGAAAACAGAAAACAGAAAACAGAAAACGGAAAACAGAAAACAGAAAACAGAAAACAGAAAAAAGAAAACAGAAAACAGAAAACAGAAAACAGAAAACAGAAAACAGAAAACAGAAAACAGAAAACAGAAAACAGAAAACAGAAAACAGAAAACAGAAAACAGAAAACAGAAAACAGAAAACAGAAAACAGAAAACAGAAAACAGAAAACAGAAAACAGAAAACAGAAAACAGAAAACAGAAAACAGAAAACAGAAAACAGAAAACAGAAAACAGAAAACAGAAAACAGAAAACAGAAAACAGAAAACAGAAAATAAAAAACAGAAAACAGAAAACAGAAAACAGAAAACAGAAAACAGAAAACAGAAAACAGAAAACAGAAAACAAAAAACAAAAAACAAAAAACAAATAACAAATAACAAATAACAAATAACAAATAACAAATAACAAAAAACAAAAGAAACAAAAAAAAAACAAAAAACACAAAACAAATAATTTTTTTACATTCCTACCGATATGTATTGACTGGGAATTATAAGTGCACAAATGAGTAAGTGCCTACGGCAAAACCATCAATTTGCCACCCGTCGTTTGAATCGGCGTGTGGTATCACAATGAACCGTTCTGGCTTAATTTTATCCATGGACAAACACCAAAATCACACATCCAATCTGTACAGAATTTTTTTGGGCACACCACCTTCCTTCTTTCAGTATCTCAAAGACGGAAAGATTTATGAATTCTTAATTTATTTAATCGTTAAGATTTGTTGAGAAATCTAGTGGCCTTTCCCGGCAGAATCATTCATTGAGTAACTTAACTTAACTTAGCCTCATTCATTGAGTAACATTAACTTAACTTAGCAATTTAAGATCAGAAGTACAGTGTGTAAAGTAATCACCCTGTAAAGAAGTTTATTTTCATTTCAATCGACAATGAAAGAAAACATTGAATAAAAAAAAAAAAAAATTAAATAAAAAACAATTAAAGAAAGAAAGCAAATGTAAGTAACAAAAACAAAAAACCAACTAAAAAGTTACGGAACTGCACCAACTGCATACAAAATTCACGTACAATTCATCTACTGTCCATGGGAAGAGAGTTGCGCTTCCGTTGCCATTCCGCGCGAGTAATGAATGGCTGCTCTCAGGGAGAGTGTTTGCCACCGGTAGGTGGTACTCGTATTAAATTGGTCAAACCGCAAACAAAATAAACAAGTAAACAATAAGAAAATGCTGTAGCTGCGACTATGATGAAACAAAATAATATGATATTAAAAGAGAGAAAGAACAAATAAAAAAAAAATATCAACAACAACAGCAAATTTAATAATAGTCATCACGAACGAGTAACAGTCAACAATCATACTCACCATTAGCAGCAGCAGCGAACCCTCGTTCTCTCGTCTCTACTTAGTTGTATGTGATGCGAGGGAGCAGAGAGGAAGGAGTAAATGCACTGAGTACAATAATTAAATGGCAAATGCAGAAATGCAACAACGACAATGATGACGACGACGACGACGACGACGACGAACACCAACACAAAACCAACAACGCACAACCTCAGTCAGCCATGATGACAACAATGAAGGATAAACGTGTAAAAAGTCGTGACGTTAAGTGTGTCAACATCAGACCAAGAGTCATCAGTAAAATAAAAAAAAAAAAGTTTTGAGGGTGTGTATGTTTTGTTATTTTTGTATGTGTTTTTGTTGCAGCAACGTGACCATTTTAACGATATACTCGTACTTTTAATAATGTTAAGTATCTGAACAGTAGGTAACTACAATAATTACGGCGGTGCGGACAGACATTTCCTACTTACTAAATGGCTCTTGTGAAACTAACTGTTGGTTATTCAGTCAGACAGGAAGCATTTTATTTGATTTTGGATTTTCAAAAGACTGTCCATATGTGTGAAGGAGAGACTGGGTGTGTCAATGTGCATTAAGTACTAAGATTAAGTCATATATCTGATAAACGAAGTTAAATACTTACTTACTACATACCATACATGCATAGTTGTCTTCTAGCTGCTGTTGTTGTTGTATTTATAAGCGACGTGAAAATGGTCGGTGGTTTATACTCTGTAAATCTTAATTGGATTACTCTCCCTATCTTACGTTTTCTCCCTCTCTCTCTCTCTTTCTTCTTTTGGTAAAAAGGCATCCGCCTGAACGTTGTTGTTGTTTTTATGGTCTCGTATTTATCACAAAACATTAACTGAAAGTATGTGTTAAAATTACATGAAATGAAGGAAATCGTAGATAGAAAGTGTGAAAAAATTTTTACAATTTAAACTTAAAAAAAAAGCGTTGAAGATTTTATGGAATTTTAAATTGCTAGTAGATTGAGGAAAAAGTTATGTAGAATTTAATGAGACAATGTACTAATTGCGCATTTGAGCTTGTAAATTCTAAATGTCTGCTGACTGTGCACACGATCACGACAAAACAGGGAAGAAAGCAAAAGCAACATAATACTAAGTGAATCTTGTGGTGAGAATAATTCGGTTTTAACTCTTAGAATGTTGATTATTTCCTTTTTTTTAGAGCTACGCAGGCCTCGCTTTTTTAATGTTCGGAAACTGTTTATTGAAAAATAAGTTTATCGATTAGTGAAGCAGGTAGTTGGCAGTGTGTGTCTTGTACTTTTCTTAAACAAAGCACCTCTGACTGGCAATGACAGACCTCCAACAGTAAGGCAAAACTAATAAAATGTGTATACAATTTTGAAGGCTCTCTCCTTGAATGTACTATAAGTACGTAATACAGGTCGGGAAATGGGCTTGGCTGAGTAGATCGCCAAAAAAATATATATTTTTGTAATTACTTATGTAGGAAAGTAAAACTATCTCATATACAAAAAACATTCAATTCTGATCACGAGATCTAGATATAATCTCTTTCGCATGTTGGCAGTGGTCATCGTGGCGTAGCTGGTAGAGCTTTTGCCTGCTACGTAGTGTCCGGGGTTCAGATCTCAGCTCAGGGAAAATAAAAAAAAAAAAAATTAAAATATTTGTGTAAACAGCACCACTTCTTAAAAGGCAATGGCAAATCAACAAGAGTAGAAATTGCCTAAATGAATATTTTCACTTCGCCGTTAGGTTTCGGCATAACAATTTGCAGGTCCCTTCCATTCATGTACAAATATAACATGCACAACATGAGCAAAGGCGAGAAGCTCGCCCTAGGACCTGTTGTGGACTGTTGTGCTATTAAAAGAAAGAAAGGAGCATGTAGCCTGTTGTCTGACTAGGGGACACATAAAGCAGTAACAATATCCATAATGGTGAATAATTATGGTATACAAACAATGACATCTTGCAACGTGAAAAAGAATGGCAGCACCATTACCTCAGTCAGACTGGTTTTGAGGCTCAGATGATAAAAAATTAAGTAGCACTAGGCAAAGAATGCCTTACGGTTTTTATAAGCTAAGGAGTAAAAGGAAAAAAACAAAAAAAAATTGATTTGACTTTTCAGGAGCTGCAGTTGCTTTATTGAATCTACTGCCTAAACAAACAGATTACACTCCATTTTAGGACAGATATAGATGGTATAAATCGGACGGAGGTCATTCGAATTGAAATATTTTATACTTTCTTATTGAGACAATCGAGGCAATTGACTGTTTCCCTTGACAATCACCAAGAATCTCTTTATCGGTGTCCTGTGTGATCACATTCAGTTTCTCATTCTCCGTCCTTCTTCTTCTCCTTCTATTCAACACAATGCTCTGCATTCATAGGGGTACACCCTGTGTGTTGAATGTATCAATAAAAATAAATACAAAAAATAAAAAAGAACGGTAATTTTGGTAGAATACCAAGAGTGGTTGATTCCGCAATGATCTCCTTTGAATACCAAGACGACTATTTAGGGTTTAAAAATCTTAGTCATTTTATAAAACAAAAAAAAAAGAAAGAGTTGTTCTCATAAAATTTCATCTCAAAACTTTGCCAAGAATGGAATATCGAAAGAGTTCCAGCTATTTTCATGGCGATTGAAATGTTTTGAGTTAACTCTAATTCAAACGAGTTTTAACACAATTGAGTGTAAATAATAGAAAGTGAAAAATTTTTTCAAAATATCTGCAGCAACCAAAGTTTATGTATTGTATAAGTATCAAGGAAATTTTATTAATTTTAACTTTAATATTTGTACAGACAATTGCACTTTTTCACACTCTTCCGCATTTCACATTAACTGCAAAAACTCTGTGTATTATAAGAATCAAGCACTTTTTGCCCTTTCGAAATCATAAACAAAACAAGAACAAAACTGGAACTTTATAGCAATTCAAAAGTTATAAAACTTTTATTGCTTGTTTATTGAATACAATTTAGTTTAACCCGATCCGTTCAATCGTTGATGCTTTCTTTATGCTGCTTCCTTTCCATTTATTCCCCTTTTCACCCTACATGCGTAATCCATTCCCTTACCCACCAAACACTTCATTAACCCGCAGAAGCAAGCGAGCAAGTCAGGTTTATTTTTATTATTAATATGAATGATTGAGGAGTGGCAGAAGAACGACAAGATGAAATCTATTGTAAACCATTAAATCAGTTTTTCTTTACAAGCGATAATAAAAAAAGGTTAATAGATATCAAACATTTTTATAGAATCTAATAAAAATATAGCTATAAATAGATATAAATGTTGAGGGGATAGGAAAAGGACGGAAAATGTATGTAAAGTCAATAAAATAAAATTCAAATGACTTTGCTGAAAGTTGAAAAATGTGGCCAGTAGAAGAAGAAGAAATCAGAGAAAAAAAGTAGGAAAAGCAGATGTTGGAAACGAAGAAAATGAAGAATTTCTAAAGAATAACACAAATATTAATATCATTTCAAATCAAAGTGCGACTGGAGAAACGGTGAAAAAATCGGTGAAGAAGAAAGAAAGAAGGAAGAATGGCAGGAATGGCATTAACTACTCAAAAATTAAACCATAAATTATACTTATATACTTATCCCTGCCCATAGCCACATTCTCATTACAGCTAACGCCCATACCCGGTGTACATTTTTCCATAAGAAACACAATAAAGGAAAGGTAAACGATTATTTCTTTCTTTTCACTGTTACATTTCATTGCTACTTTTCATTGTTCCTTTATCACAGTATGTATAAGCGAGTTGACCTGACCAATGTTTACATTGTTTTCACTTTGAAATTAATGGCTATTTAATAACTTTCTGGAGTGTGGCCACGTGCACAAGTCAGGGCGTGCGGGTGGCGGCGATGAAAGGGGACGATAAGATTTGTGGTGGCAGCGCAAATGTCGTCCAATTGTTGTAGTATAAATTGTGGCACTTGGACGCGATATTCTCTTGCCGATATTGGCATATACGAGTAAAAATTTTGTCATAATGGTAGATATGTATGTATGTACTTAGCAGCTCGAGCTACTTGTTTGCTACTTACTTTATTGCATTATTACCTTGAAGATAAGAAAACAAACAAAAGAACAGAAACGACAATATGCATAATTTAAGCGAAATTACCATACATTTTATAAAATACTCTGTTGTAAACATTTTTATAAGGTAAGATAATCTAAGAAGGCTCATAAGTTGCCCATTTCTGCTTAAAACTTGAGATTTAGGAGATTTAACAGTTTGTATTTGTAAAGTTTGAGCTAGAATTTTCAGAGTGCTTATGTTGAAGTTTATATTGTTGAATGAGATAGAATAGACTTTTAAAGCCACAGCAAGTAAGCACCTAATAACTAATGTATATATTGTATGTGAACTGAAAGTATGCCTAAAAGTATGCACTACTATGAACCACGCTCAGATTCTAGGAGGGATTTTGGCGAAAAATTGTATCCCTCTTTGCCTGAAAATATTTTATACATCATAATTATTGTTACTTAATAACAAACAATTTTAAAAAATCAGAAAACTCTCCTGATTTTTAATTTGTTGATTTTGTTACAATGAAGTTGAAGTCTTCTGATGGTCTGTCTAAAACTGGGTGAAAATATAAAGAAGAAAACTTTCTTCAGACAAGACTAGAGTACACATCGGGGCTCACTACTTTTTATTTGAAGGTACAGTCCTTTGGAACAGTGATATCCGTTTCAGTGTGTATAATAACCTACATTTCCTAGTGTAAATCTTTCTGAAAGTCTGCCAGCTGTTTAAGGGCTGTTATTAAGAGATCATTTTTCAAGCTTAAGGTAATTAAAAGGATTGAAAAAATGCTCAGACTTAGCAAGGGTTCTTGTTTAGAGTGTCTACTTTGCTCACTCTTCGTATACTTACATTTTGTGTCTGCCTAGAAGTATGCAATTCCATACAACACTAAAAAGAGCGGCTTACAACTTTGAAATTGAGACCTTCTGATAGTCTTTCTATAGAGATCACTTACAATCAGTGCTGGTAGCAAATGAAAAGAAGAAAAATAAGTTCTCAGCTTGATTACGTTGTTACCAATCTGGGGAAAATTTTTAATGTTTATATTTAACATTATATTTAAGGTAAAACTAAGAAATAAAACCAGAAATTACTTACTTTATGGGAAAAATATGCCTAAAAGTATGTAATTTGCATGATCTTTGAGTACAGTGCTAACTATTACAATACATTAAAGAGCCGCCCAGAAATTTGAGGTGGAGGTCTTCTGATAGTTTGCCTGCTGTATTGAAAGCTCTTTTCAGAGATAAGAGCTAGGATAAAATAATATAATAATATAACAAAAAAGTCATCAGGGTATTTACTTTCTGTTTACTTAACAAAATTAGTTACTAAAAACTTAGAACTAAAAGCATGGAATTAATTCCTTGTACTATGAACGAAGCTTAATTTAGTGCAGTGATTTTCATTACAGTATAATAAAAAACGGTCTATAAGTTTTGATGTTGCAGCCCATAAAAATCTGCCTACTGTATAAGGGCTGCTGTCCATTGATCACTATCTGAGTTGTAGCAATTGAAAAGAAGAAGAAAGCGCTCGAATTGTGGAGGGCCCGACAGCATTTTGGTGATAATGATTGGACGTTACAGCAAGACTCTGGGTCAAATAACAGAGCCAAAACGACACAAGAATGGTGCTGAGCTCATTTTTCTGATCTCAAGAAGGTCACCATACTTGCCGGATCGTAATCCGATGGATTATAGCTTATGCTCCATTTTAGAGGCCAGGGTATGTGTTAAACGTCAGTCCCTGATTTGCAGTCCCTGAAACAGTCGTTACGTCGTGAACGGGACCGAATAACGGTGGAGCAGCTACGGCTCATATTCAAACATTTTTCCAAGCGTTTGAAACGGGTTATTCGTGCCAAGGGTGGCCACTTCGAAACAGGCTGTACATATTTTTACTCATGCTTTGTTAAATACAATAGTTTTTTTTATGTCAAAAACTATTGTATACACTTATTAATTGTCACCCTGTCATACATACAGAGATTTCTATCAGATCTGAGTGAGAGCCAATGAGAAGAGAATCAAAGTCCGTTGGACAGGGTACCAACGTAATGTATATATTCCGCTTACTTTACGTATATTCATTTTTACTTTCTGAATTAATTGCATACTGGCATACTACCTAAAAGTATGCAACGATTAACAAAATATTTACATATATTAGAACTTGCACATTAAAAGCAATCCACATTTGCCTCCTCTACGCTATTGTTTCATTACAAGTTAGTCAACCCCATTACAAGTCAGTCAACCAACCGTCAAGGAAATAAATAAAAAAATAAAATAAAATCAGATGCAAGGAAAGAAACAAATAAATGAAATGAACAGTTGCTGCCAACGTAATTTAATTTTGAATTGTAATTTACGAAAATCAGCTGGACCCAACCGAAAATGTCAGCATTCTTTCGTTATGGTATTGTAATGCGACAAAGTTGAGAGGACGAAAATTTTATGTTTTTTTTGGTTATTGTTTCGCTTTTGTTATGTTCGAGATTTCCATTTTGGAAATGTGTTATCATCTCAGGCATAAATTCATCATAATTTACATAATTCCGTTTGAGTCATGCATAAATACATGAATAAGGAAAAAGTGGAAATTATTGAAGTAAGATAAGATGAAACAAAAAAAGGCACATTTAAGATAACAGGAGAGCATCCTCAAACTGCTACTGCCATATAAGTATTTACGAGTACTTGTGGTAGGAGTTGCACCTAGCACCTTATTATTTATGCTTAAGCATATTGTAAATCTATTTATTATTATTACAATTTTTCCACTCATTTCTTTATGCTTCCTTTTTCTTACTTTGTTCTTGATTTTTTTTTATTGTTGTCCTACATTTATACCCCCACTTGTTTCCTTACTTTAGTTTTGGCTGACTAAGCAAACCAGCTGTCATTGTAACATGTAACTAGCTGTCGTAAGTAATGGTAGGTAGAAGGTTTATATAAAGTTGTAGTATGGGATTGAAAAGGATTTTCGTTATTTTACAAATTTATGTGTAGTTATTTACAAAATATATTCCGACGCTCATATGAACATGTATAGTATAGTTCATTTCTTTATGCTGCTAACGTTAGGAGTCAATACATTTCGTATAAACGTAGACTACAAATATTAAACTATCTATCTCCTTTCATTTTACACACACACACACACACACATATGTCGGTATCCTACATGTTCACATATGTCCACTGAGAAAAAAAGTACATTTTCATATTTAGATACTCGTTTAGTTGGATCTATTGGTAATAGCATATTCCAATACATGAATAGCTAGAGATCTACTGTTTTGTTTTTTAGGCTTAGTTAATACTCAGAGCCCACTATTTAAATAGCTTTTTTTTTAATTTTTTTCATTTTTTTTTTTTTTGTAAAAAGGTAAACAGAAAGTTGAAAAAGGATTTGATTAACCCAAAAGTCTTACCAAAAAGGAAGAGATAAGAATGTTTACGGTCTTGCTAAGGTTACGAGGGACAGAAGGATTTAAAGATGGCCCACGTAAATGGAGAAGAGGAAAACATTAAATTTCTGAAAAAAAGGAAAAAGAAAATGTCGGAACAATGAAGGATAAATAATATTTACTACTAAAAATAAAAGAGAGATAAGAAAAGCCTAGTCAAGGAAGAAATCTTTCCCGATAAAGGGGAATTATAGCATGTCAGAGATATCGAAAGAGGACGTGAAGACAAGAAGATATTTTTCGTAGTCAAGAGTAAAATTGCTACATAAAAAAGAAAATGGGGAAAAGGTGACTTCTCACCCTTAGTATATATTTGTGGAGAAAGTCATTCTGGAGAAAATGGAATTTAAGAGCGATTGCTGAAAGAAGGGAATAAGAAAGACTGGTTCTGGAGAGAATAGATGAATAATTTCTGATTTACATATCTTCCTGGATATGAAGGACTTGCATAAGGATAATAGTAGAAATAGAAGCGAAACAAGGACAAGAAGAGGAAGTTTAAAATTCGTATCAAATGCAACTAGTTTAGAGCAAAATTACTTAGACAAACTTCTTTCTTTCTATTAACTAATGGCTTAACGGCCCATGGACGGCCTAGGCTAAACTTCTTTCGTATCCATTCATGTTCGCGTTATATTTGTACATGAATGGAAGGGTTCTTCCATTTTTTTTAGCGAATCCGGACAACGAAGAGAAAAGCTTTTCATAGGCAATTTTCCATTGCTTTTGACTTTGTCTGTGCCGAGATTTGAACCCCGGACACTCTGCATAGCAGGCCAATGCACTGACCACTTCACTAGAAGACCAAAATGACAATTAATGATTTCAGGCCATATGGAGACAAAATTAAGATCGAAACTAAGGATCAGATCAGAACACACATCCAAACTCAAAATAAATAGAAGCCAAATTCAGAGCAAAAGACAGATCAAAACTCAGACTAATAATCACACCACAAGGAGAGCAAAACCAGATTAAAAATAACATCAAAATTCGGAACAGAACACGGACTAAAATTAAGACCAAAAGATCAAACAAATTTCTGTTCAAGTTGAGATAAAAAAATCATACCAAAACTCAGGCTAAAAAACCATCACCTACAAACCAGAAAATACATACATTGATCAAAATTCGTGGTGTAGTGATAGTGCATTGGACTATCACGCAAAGTGTCCGGGTATCGAATCTCGACACAGGCCAAATCAAAACAAATAAAAAAAAAACATTTTTCTACGCGGCACCACCTCTTGGCAGGTAATGGCAAACCTACAAGAGTAAAAATTGCCTATGAATAGATTTTCACTTCGCTTCCGTTCGGATTCGGCTGTAAAACTGTAGGTCCCTTCCGTTCATGTACAAATATAACACGCACGACATGAGTTGATGCGAAAAGCTCGGCCTAGGCCCTTCATGGGCTGTTGTGCAATTAAAGGAAGAATAAGAAGAAGAAGATAAAAATTCATACCAAAGCAATGTTGCTCTAAAACAAAACTATATACCAGACCATAAGTAAAGCCTAAGATCTGATCAACAAGTAGACCAAGAACCATTATGACGTTCATCACATCCAAAAATGGGGTCTCTATAAACTAAACTTGAAAATTTATAATGTATAATATTCAAGCGGTTGTGCTGTAGTATGAGTTGTGGACTATATAAGACATCATATTTTTGAAGGGGCTGTTAAGCTCATGTCCTTTAAATCCGCCTCTGCCTTGTCGCAGATTTATGGTTAGTGCCTTTTACGGCATAATTATGTTTCTGAAAAACTACGTTGACTCACTGATCTCACTGTGTCCCAGACTGATAATTATTGTTTGTTATTGCTCTTCAATTTTTTTTAGTTCATTTACTTGAGTCTATAAATTCCTGTATTTTACTGCCTCTCATAATTCCATATGATTTTTTCTGTCCCTATCAGTCTTTTATATCTTCCGATTACCTTCAAATCCTCTTGATTACTGTTTATTTCCCGCCGACTCCTTTCGGCTGCCTCCGGCTGACTTTTATTTCTTCTGGTTACCTTTGATTGTCTTTGACTGAATTTTTCTGAGCTACTCAAATTGCTTTGATTGCTTCAGATAAAATCCACTTGTGAAATCTCCCATCCATTGGGAACAAATGGTAAAAGCCTTCTCCATTTGCTGTTCGCTAACAGTTGCCAGTAGAATTACCTACACCATAATTTCTTTCAGTGTAGTTTATTTATAGTTATTTTATTGTTTATCGAATAGATTACGTTCACTCCTTCAAGGAATTTTACAAAGTTTTGTACGTTTTTATTTTATATATTTTTGTTTTTTGTTTTATCAATTTATTTCCAGTCCTTTCTGATGTTTATATGCTTCCATCCTTATTCCCCCTTCTTTCATTGCCCTTTCGCTAAGTCCGTTCAACCTTGTGAGAATATTTGGGGTTTGCATACAAATATAAATCATTGAAGCATAAATGCTACTAGTTACAAGCATATGCACATAAATAAATAAATAAATAAGCCAATTGGCCAATTATGTTAATCGTATGGTTTTATGTATGGATGTGTGGGTTAATAATGTCCTTTTTTTTTGTATTTATTATTTTCACTGTCATCCTATGAAAATATTAACTGGTGATTAGATTTAGTAAGGGTGAAAGCACACCGGATCAGTGAAAAGTTTTCGATGAATAAGGCAAGAAAACGTTTTTATTCCAGCACACCCCAAGCGAAACTCAGTTAAACAAAACAAAACACATCGTTTTCTTGTTTCGTTTGGTGTGCGTTGGGATAAAACAAAATTTAATTTGCAACTTGTTTTTTTGTTTAGTTAAGAAATAAAAGTGGCCCGCATGGGCCCTCCATGGGCTGTTGTGCCCCATTAAAAGAAGTAAGAAGAAATAAAAGCAAAAAAAAAAAAAAACAGTTATCGGCAACGAAACATGATTTTCTGTTTCGTCTTGTTTTTTTGTTTTGTTTCGATGCTTGTGGTACGCACTTATCGACAACGGCTCTGGTTGGAAACAAAATAGTTTCATCCAGTGTATGTTGGCCGTATGCAAAAAATTCATTTGTATTGCCGACAACCACTCGAAAAAACACATTGAAACAAAAACATGTGTTTTGTTTCGTTTGCTTTGGTGTGTGTTGCCGCATAAGAAACAATGTACTCTTGTTTCATGAAACAACAAAATAAAACGTTTTAACTCAACATACTTTAAACATTTTCTATTCTGTCTCTAGTAACTTATACATACTAATACAACAACTACTACTACTGCTACTACTACTACTACTACTACAATACTTTACTTCATGAATTGCTATGATTTTGCAAATACAAAATTTAAGCATACTTTTAGGCATTTCAGTTAGGCCCTTTACTCTTTCTCGTTTTTCTTTATTTATGTGTATGAGAGCGAGCATGTACTTTGAGCCTTTATTTCTACGTTTCCTCATTTAAATTGTACGAAATTTACAACAATCTCAGCTTTTGTTTGCTGTCGTAATACACTGGAGGCCAAATTATCTTGTAGCAACCAACCAGGCAAGCAATCCTTGTTTATTGAGTACACTGTAAGAAATAAGATTGGGTATATATTGAAAATATGAAAATATTCGTACTTACATACACTAAATGTGGTTTAATATAAATGGAAATACACGTACATAGTACAATGTTGAAGAGAAGATTAAGAAGGCCAGTGTGGGCGCGCGAGAACGGATTCTTCTTTCCTAGATATTAGCTCCTCGAAAATTCGCGCCTCATCTTCAAAAAGCTGTAATGTGACTAGCACAATTAAAGATTTCTAACCTCTCTCTGTGGATATCGTGGTGGGGTGTATTTATTCGAGTATTTTTTAATTTACACTGTGCAAGAAATTTCATCGACGTGACTTTTGACTTTGGTCTTAAAGTGAACAATTTTTACCGCAGATGTTGCTGTTTATGATGATTCAAATTATATGAGGAGTTTAAGGTGATTACAGTTATGAAACAACTAAACGAGTGCGACAATGTTGCAAGATGGGGAGACTAAGTTCAGGCCAGAACTCAGACAAACACCAGACCAGAACTTGACAGACACTCAGACCAAAATTCAGGCAAAGTTCAAACCATTATATATGCCAAAATAAAAGCAAGTTTAATTAGACCAAATATCAAACCAAACCTCAATTCGAAATTGAGACCCGAATTCGAACCAAAAGGAAATACAATTTAGGCAAAAATCAGTACAAAGTGGTTACAATTACGAAAGGAGTAACAACAGAGAGTAGTGAGATATTGTTGAAAGTTAATGAAGGATGGGAAGCATGTGATTTTTGTTAAACAATATTTCCTACTATACCGCAAGGTCACATCTTGCTGAAAGTATCTGTAGGTTTTAAAATTTAATTTTCAAAATTAAAATTTAACGAAAGAAAAGTATTTTTTTTTAATTTTCTTTTGTTTAAATTAACTCTTGTATCCCCTTCCGGTTGTTCCTTTTTTGTTTTTACGCTTTTAGTAAGTGCAAATGCTTTTAACAGCGCCATCTCTTGTTGGAAAAATTGATTAAAGTATTACGAAAATTTTTATAGTTTATTATCTTTGAAATGAGCCTAAAATAAAAACAATACATTAAAGTTTTTTATTTTTTATTGATTTTTAAATTTTTCAACTCAGTCATTTTCCAACCCAAGCATAAGTTCTGGTCTTTACTAACCTAGAAAAACACTTAGACTCAACTAAGCAACATACTTGCTAAAAGAACGTCTATAAATTTTAATGCCTAGTTTCCTATTTCCTATTTTTAAACTAAGACTTACAATATTCTTTTAAACATGTTAATGTTAGCTACAAACAGCTTGTTTAATGCCTCAGCTTTACTCAGCTTAGATAAAGTGAAGCTGTCCAAAGTGTATGATACCACTAGAGCTCATATTTATGTCTATCTGGGTTAAGCAGCTACTGGGACTGATAGCTGTATCTTCAATCCAGAGGTTTCCAAAAAAAAAAAGAATTATGGGACAAAATTATTTTCACAATTGAGAACTAGGCTGAAGGAAAAGCTGTGAAGCTTGAAAACAACCAGTTCTGCTTTGCCTATAAATTTTCTCAAGTGTCTTTAACAAGTATGCACAAAGAATTGTAGTTGATTCTCTCCTCTTGGCTCTTTAGCTCCTCAGTGTTTTGCACATTCTAACTTTTAACCTGCTTTTGTGTACAAAGCCCCATCTTGTAGGTGAGAGTGTGTGTATGCATGTGTGCTTATGTTTCGCCCATGTTTTTGGCTTTAGCCTTTAGTACTGACATTAAATCTTTATTTCAATTCATTTCATTTTCGGCTTTTTCCATTTTCATTCTTCCAACCAACGGAAACACTCTCGTATATTATGAAGAAACTGACTGACTGAGTGAGTGTCTGCTTGCCTGATGTTTTTGTTCGAGTTGGACATGTAAACACATAGCAGGCAGGCAGCTCTTCGTTTTCATCACTCTCACATGCTCATCAGCCTTATCCTCATCAGATTCACATCCTCTCAGCTTTATATCCTCATCGTTCTTCTTCTTCCTCTTCTTTTTCACGTCCACAGTGAAAGTCCTTGCTGTTTGCTGTTGTTGCTTCACATCAGAGAGAGAGAGAGAGAGAGTCAGTCAAAAATCTATTTGAACTTTTTCAGTTTGATTATTTAGTATTACCACGTTTCAACTTCAGTCTTCCTTTGTTGTTGTTCTTTGTTACAATTTGATTTACATTTTTTTTTTTTGGGTTTTGCTATTGCAATTTCTACTTCCTTTTGGGTTTCTTTAATGAATTTCGTTTTGGTTTTGGGGCATATGCCCAACAATGAAAAATACTTAAATTTTCTTCTTCTTTTGCATTTTTTTGGTATTTGTTTAATGGAATTTGAAGTCTTTCCTTTTCCTTTGGTAAAAGTAGGAAATGTAAAAATTCCTCACATTTTTCTGATCAGGTTTTTTTCATTTAAATCTTTAAACATTTTAGCAATCACTTAATTGGTTTTGGTTGAACCCTTTTCTCTTTCTTTCTACCTTTCTTTGTACCTTTCTTGGTATGTTTTTGGATAATTTGATCTAATTTGAGGTTACTGATTATCTTGATTTGCCATTTTTGTACTTATTATCTAGTAAATTATTTATGCTTTTCAAACTTTTATTTGCACCTTTTCCTTTTTGGAAGTTCAATTGGCAGGTGGCAATCACAGCTCGAACATATTAATGAGTTATTTGAATGTGTTTGTTAGAAGTTTTTGCATTATTTTTCAGCTTCACTTCACTTTATTCTACCCTTTCTCAATCACTGCTACTTTGTTATACGACACAAGCTGCTAAGTCTAAGGTCTAAGGCCAATTGCTGGGAACATTGATCACACAGTAAATCTTATAAATTTGTTCATTGTTGTTGTTTGAGTGGTTGTTTTTAACAGAAAAAAAAAAACATAATTAGTGCAAAGCACCGTTTTACTACCATATTCTTCATTTGTTGTTATTTAATTGTCTTTTAGTAAAAGGTGAGTTATGTCCAGTTTGTGACGTTCAAATACAGGCTTTTTATCTCGAATTCTAAGATTTCATTCAAATTTTGGTGGAATGGTGTGCCAAATAAGCTCTTCTTCTTGCTCTTACCAAACCTGTGCAGGCACATAAATATTTATACAGCCTTTGCGTCTCTCCCTTCCAGTAAGTATTGAAAGAAGATTAAGTCTTGCTGCATGGTATCCCAACCTTCCAGTAACCTGTGAGAACAGCGGTAATGCGTTGTTTTGGTTGAGGTCAATATATTTTGGCCACGTTTTCTTGGCCACGTGGCTTTAACACTGATAAACGGAATTGCGACAGATTCTGCTGTAGCGATGTTAAGGGCCGAACCCAAACTAGCTGGCTCGTCTGCCCTCTCATTCCCTCAATATTCCTATGGCCTTAGAGTAATTTCTACCTCTTGAGTAGAACGAGATCCACCCTGCATTGCAAAACTAATTTGGAATTTATAATTGAAGAATCTAAGGATGATATAGCAGCTAGACTGTCTGTAAAGATATCTTGGCCTCATTATTCTCTTGATGTTATAAAGTGACTTCCTTATTGCCATTAATTCGGTTTGGAATACACTGGCTTTGTTGGGGAGGCGTATGAATGAGGATAGCTAGAGGGACTCTGAGTACCCCTACACCGCAACCCATTTTGTACCCGAGGTTTATTTCCATTTAGTTTCATTATATTCAATTTCATCCAGTTGAGTTTCGTTCACGTTTCTTTTCATTAAGTTTCAATTTTTCAGTTTTATTTTTTTCCATTCAATTCAGTTCCATTCCATTCAGTTCTACTCCATTTTATGTAGTTCTTTTCCATTCAGTTCCATCCCGTTCAAGTTCTTTTCCATTTAGATTCATTATATACAGTTTCAGTTGCATTCCATCCAATTTTATTCCAAGCAATTCCATCAGATCCATTTGATTTATACGCATTGAATTGAGTTCAGTTAAATTTTAATTCAGTTGCTGTTGCATCTCATTCAGGTTCATTCCATACAAATCCACTACATTAAATTGTTGTCTTTTGCATTCAATTCATTTGAGATCTATTTCATTCAATCAACCCCATTTCATTCAGATCCATTCCATCTAACTCCATTCTATTCAGTTTCTGTGGCTTCAGTTACAATCAGATTCGTTCCCTTCAGTTCGGCTTCATTCAGTTACATTGCATTACTTTTTTAATGCCGTCTGACATTCTCACAATTTCTCAGAATCAGAGGTTTTATAATAAATATAAAGATACCTCAAAAGCTTGAAATACTCATAAATTTCGACGATCCGACTGAAATAAGCTTTTACTCGTCACAACGTTCCATGAAGCTGGAACTGGTTGCACACAGCTCTCATCCAGCGTTGTGTGAACTATTTGCTCTTTTCTCTTTTCCCTTTCCTTTCTTTCTACTCTTAATTTCTATACAATTTTTGTACGTTTAATTTCCGTTGTAATTTTTGCTCATTTAATTCCAAATCTTTTTGTTTTTATTTTTTTTTTTGCTTCTCCGTATTTCATTTGTTTCTGTTACTTTTAGCTCCTTTTCTACTTGCTTCTTTCTGCTGCTTGAATCCTTTATATTTCTTCATAATATGTAGTAAAACTCGTAAAACTTAATTTTTACATATTTCTTTTATAGAAATATAAAAAGTACTTACTAGGAGCTTCAACTGCAACTCTTCCTACTCTTCATCCCATTCCTACTCTTCTACTTCAGGTTTTGTTTTTTGTGTCGCCTTTTACGCATGACAATTCGACCATAACTATGTAATTAAGGTGCTGAAGCTTTGGGTGTAAAATTCTTCCCTCTATTCTACTCTATCTATGCCTGAAATATTTCAGCTTAGAGTATTTTCATTTGAAAGTTTTTCCTTATTTTTTTTTCGTTTCATATTGTGAAACAATGTAGGCAAAAATTTTATGCTGAGCCATTGACAAAAAACTGAAATCCAAAAGAGAAATGGAAAATGAAATTTTCACTCATGTTATTAGTTCGTTTCCTTAACAATGACTATGAAATTTGAAAGGAAGGTATTCCTTGTGGGGGATTGTTCTATATGCATGGATATCCTTGAGCGTGAAAAGTTGAGACTTTTGATATTTTCTACTTTTTACATGAATGTAGAGTAAGCAGTAGCTAAAAGACAGAAAACATTGGTATTTCATTGTTTGCCTAACAAGTTGTTAAGCTTCAAGCTGATATTCTTTTGCACTAACTAGAAATTAGAGATGACTACATATAAACTCAGTTGTTTTTAAGTAACTATGATGACGTATCCTTTTTTTTTTGGGAATGCTTAGTTAGATTGCGATTAGCATTTCTTTCCTGATGTAACCTAATTAGTTTTTATTCGTAGTAGAGCAACCATAAACCTGAGCTAACCTGGGGTAAGAAGAAATGATTGGAAAAATTTGAAATTTTTAGTGACCTCGTTAAATTTTACCCTAAAAGTGTCTAGCAATGTGTAAAGAATACACCAGAAAATTTGTTTATTGGCATAGCAAAATGACCACTGAGCCTTCGTCACAATACTGGTTAACTCCCCACACAGTACATTTGGCAGTAGAACTTATTACCCTATTGAAATGAACTACACTTAAGTAGAATATGTTTCATTCCTCCCTCACTTTTACAACCAACTTTTCCGAATTGTAAAGTTTTGGATGCTCACTATATTCGTGTTATTTAACATTTGCGTAAAATTTATTTTCATATATTTTATAAATTTCTGGAATTTTATATATTCTTTCCCATTTTGGGCGTCCTGCAATTTCAAATTAAAGATTTCATCATCATGTTCAATCCCTTTTGTTTTTTTTTTTGTTGGGTTTTCGACTTACTTTTGCAAACTACTGAAATATTTACGGAATGTAATTTTCTTGAATCAACAAACTTTCATCACAAATTTGGTGATTCAAATTATTTTGTAACCTCAAGTATGTAACCAAACAAATCCTTTTTTACATATACTAATGTACATATTTACATAGGCATACATAATTTTTCAAAGTTAATTTAATGTAGCAGTATAAGAAGAATTTTCTGTCGTTTTGTGTCATTTGGTAGCAAAACATATACAATTCGCATATACAGACATACTCGGAAATATGAAAATACTATATCTTAGTGTATTTATATACGATTACAGTGTACCCGCTTTAAACAATCCAATGCATTTTAATACAATATATATAATTCTAAAGAAATCACGTAGTGTATCTTGAGGAACTGTGATTTCTTTACTCCAAATAGAGAGAACCAAATGTTTCATTTACATCCGAAGCAACAACTTATTTTATTTGAAAAATTATTTCACATAACTTGAAGAAGAAAAAAAATTTCATATCAAAAAAAAAAATTATCCATCCTTCTCTTCCCTCTCACTCCATTTAAGTATCTTCTTGTTTACCCCTAAGTCTTGGGGTATTTATTTTTGCTCTCTCCTCCTCTCTCTATAACATCCATCTTTCCCTCCCTTCCTTCTACCCTTTCCTTCCATCCCTTTCTTCTCAATTTGCCTTTCTTCCTCTGCTTCTTCCTCTTATCCTTCTTCTTGTTACACTTCTTCTTCTATTTCCAATCCATCCTCTCCTTCCTATATTCTATATTCTTTACTCTGTTCCCACATAGTTATATCTCTTTCTACTCCCATCATTGTTCTATCCTCTCTTTTTGCATCTCTTTTCATTTAAAATATTTTTCTTCATTTTTTTCTGAAGAGATATCATTTTGTTTCCCCTATTAATTTTTCATTACTCTCTTTTCCCCTATACTTTCGCTTTGCCTTCCCATCTCTCTCTCTCTCTCTCTCTCTCTTGCCTCTCCCGTTTTCTCATCTATTTTTGGCTATCATCCCACTCGAATTTTATCTTCTACACTTTCTCTTTGCCTTTCCATCTTTCTCTTTAGCCTTCCTCTCTTATTTTTTCCTTACTATCCTCCTTCTTATTCCTTTCTACCCCCTTCATTATTTTTCCCTTGATAATGTCAAAAGTTTTTCACAACGCTCTTTCTTGCTGCTCTCCACTTTATTGTTTTTATTCCCACTTTCCCCTATTGTCTAGTCTTTAGCTCTCTTCTCTTCTTCATTTCATTTATATCTTTTATCTTCTTTCTTCCTTTTCCCTTTCCCTTATCATTTTCTCTTTCCAATTTTCTATTTTTTTCTTTTTATCTAGGAATATTCCTTTTTTCTTCCCCTTTTCCTATTTTCTCCCGTTTTCTTTTTACCGTTCTCTCTTTTCCATTCTTTCATTCCATTTTCTTTCTTCTTTTTGGATATTTATTTTTGTTCTCCCCTCCCCTCTCTATAACAACCATCTTTCCCTTCCTTACTTCTACTCTTTCCACACTCGTTTTTCGGTTTCATCTCATTAGACTCTCATGTTCTCATCCTCTCTTTCCCATCTCTATGTTTTTTTTTGACTCATTTCCCCCCCACTTATTTGCTCTCACCTATTTTCTTACTTTTGTGATAATAATAATATAGCTTTTCAATTTCGTTATTCATTTTCTCTCCAGCCTTTGTTCTTTTACTTTGAATTACCTAATCTTTATTTCTTCGTTCTTTCTTACTTTACTTTTTACTTTTAATGGAACAACAGCCCGTGGAGGGCCTAGGCCGAGCTTTTCGCATCCACTCATGTTGTGCGTGTTATATTTGTATAACACATGAATGGAAGGGGCCTACAGTTTAATACCGAATCCGAACGGCGAAGTGATAAGCTTTTCATAGGCAATTTTTACTCTTGTAGGTTTGCCATTGCCTGCCAAGAGGTGGTGCCGTGTAAAAAAACTATTTTTTCTACTTTTTGATTTTGCCTGTGCCGAGATTCGAACCCCGGACACTATGCGTAGCAGTCCAACGCATTATCACTACCGCACAGCGATCATCGTTATTTCTTCGTCCTCCTCTATTTACTTCCTTACTTTTCTCCTTTTTAACCCATACGTTGTATGACGGCTTTCGCCGTCTACCAACTTTCTTCCAATGTGTTTCTATCTCAGTTTGTTCCTCGTTTTTTTTTATTTATAATCTTTTTCCTTCTTTTCTATTTTCCTTTTTTTTATTATATTATTTTATTTACATGGGGAATGTCTCCCTTATCGTGGATTATACCATAGAGATAATTTTAACCTGTAGAGGAAAACAAATCTCCAATTTTGTATAGGATAGTTGATTCCAATTCTGTTTGAATCGTTACTTATGTAATATTGTAACAAGTGTGACATCTTTTAAATCGGTTTGTAAATATTGAATATATTTAACATTTATCAACCGATTGACTTGAATAAACATGTTTTTGACTCGTTAATTCAGTTCAATTTAAACCATGAATCGCTTCACACCGAAACAACTCGCAGAAATAGTGAAGCTGTGAAAATAGTCGTTCTCGTTCACTTGTGTTAACTCAACGTGCACATCGTCCCACCACGAGGAACCCACATGTGTCTTATCGTCACCGTGCTCAGCATTTTAGCGTCAGTGGAACTACCTTGAGGCTTATTTTGAAGGATGATTTGCATTTGCTTGGAATACGGCCAAACAAAAATATCCAAAAATGGCGACATTGACTGGCCAACCAGATCTTCAGATTTGACCCCTCGGGACTTCTTTCTGTAAGGTTATTTGAAAAGACAAGTGTAAGCACGCATAACCTCAGACCATTAACGAGCTCAAGGTAAAAATTCGAGCCTAAATCATCGTTATGCTCAAAAAAGGGATGGAAAACGCAGCAAAAAGGGCACATTTTGCTTGGTCAATAACGGCGGCCACTTGATGATGATTTGTATTCCAAAACTACGACCACATTAAATAAAAATACCTCATATACGGAATACGGTTGTTTCT
The DNA here is from genome assembly GCA_958295655.1 of Palloptera scutellata. Classification (NCBI taxonomy): domain Eukaryota; kingdom Metazoa; phylum Arthropoda; class Insecta; order Diptera; family Pallopteridae; genus Palloptera; species Palloptera scutellata. Next base: position 122,646,929 of record OY282449.1, read on the forward strand.
TTTTTTAAGTTATTCAATATTCACATACCGACATAAAAGATGGCGCACATACATATGTAAAGTTCTTCCAAAAGGTAAGGTTAAAATTGAGTTGGTCCTTAAGCTCTTTTATATTGCAATGTAACGAGGTCTCACTGTTGCAAGGGTATATCCAGCTCATTTCATATTTTGTGCTGCCATAAATAGTCAATATACATTGACTTCGATATTGCAATAAATCAACTATAAATTCATGTTAGTCGTCTATGAGTTTGCTGTTTTTTTATTTCTTATCTAATCGGAAGATACATGGAAAACTTGCATGGGCTCGAGTAATCATCCTCACACTCACGCTCACACTCGCATGCCTACTCTGTACTATCCGTTCTCGTACTATTTTTCTTTGTATTTAACTTACTTTCATTCATTCAATATCTTAACATTTTTTCCATTAAATTTCTTTTACTTGTTTATCTTCACAAAAACAACAACAACGCTGCTCCCCTTTATTGCCTATCTTTACTACTACATACTTTGCCTTTTTTTCTTCTCTAAAATGTTTTCCTCTTACGTTTTGTTTTGCAAAAGCATATTGCCCTAGACTTAGGCGGAGTATTTGTTGACATTATCTTGTTTTTGTTGGTTGGTTTGAAATTTTACTTTAATAAACTTGGTACTAGCTAAAGTATGTAGAAGAAAAAAAAAACAACTACCACTATCACAAAAAAAAAAAAGAAAATACAAAAGAAAGAAACGATTTGAGAAAATACTTTTTCCACAAAACAAAATATTTTGGACAACCAACAATTTGCTGCTGCTGCTGTTACTGCTGGTGTTGTTGCTGCGACCCAAAGTACATTTAATTTTATCAACATTATTTCAGATTTTCTTTGGCTCATCCTTTTTCAAATGATCAAATGAGGGGCGGCGATGAGAGCGACCTGCAACTGCGAGCATATATATTTGTTGACAGTAACTGTCATTAGAGTTTTAGTAAATTTTCTGTTATTCTCTGTTATGTGACAGACAGACAGACTGACAGACGACGGACAGATAAAAAGAGCGGACAGACAAATACTTAGTTAGACATTTTCCATAAAAGTTGAGTGGCCATTTGTCTCCTTCTCTCTACATTGATTGAGTGCATGAAACAAAACTATTTCGTTTAGTTTTTACTTTGTTTAAGTTATTTGAACTGTTTATTGTTGCTGTCGAGTCGTTGCGTCGTTCAAAAGTACTACTAACTCACTTACTAACTTACTGTAAGTTTTTAATAGAAATCATATCTATTTAAGTATTTCCTGAACTCTTATATACTAGCTAAACTTTCTTTTCAACAATTTCACTTCTGTAGTTCTCCCAACACCCCCTGCCCCCACTACCCTTCTTGTCTATAAACCTTTTGATGTTTATGAGTTGTGAAACTTAATTCAAGTAAACTAAAATACTTAGGTTTTTTTTTTAAATAGTAGGGGTGGTAAAGTAAATTTACATTTGCAACTGTTGCTTGTAGGTCACCACCACGAAGAACATGCCGTTACAATAATAAAGTAGGACAGCTCAAGAATATCTCCACCTCCTTACTAATACACACATACTTAGTTTTTTAAGTTCGTTTTGAAATATTTATTTTGATTTCGTTATATTTAAAGGGTGCTCTTTTTTAACCCCCCCCCTCGCCCCCGCAATTTGAGACGTATTGTAATGACGAGTATGTAAAGGGAAAGCGAGGCAGTGAAGAGGACAGGATGAGAGGGCCAGCAAAAAGAAGAGGTAATAAAGGAAAGAAAAATTTCGGCCAACAAAATTCCCATTTTTAGAATCAGTTTTTGAGGAAGCGGATAGGGATAGTGGAGAGGGGAGGGAGAAAAAGGATAGAGAAACAGTAGGACAGAGTATCACCTATAAGAATTTTCATTTGAAGCAGTAATGGGCAAAAAAGCGGCTGTTCAAAAGCCGTTATGCACTCGTAAAATTGACTGGTCTATCAAGATTAAAAGTACTAGATTATGTAGAATTGGAGAGCGGTACAGCAGAGCTGATATTAGATAAATTTGATTTGGTGGAGGGTAAGAAGTCCATAGTCAATCCCTAGCACTCAGTCCGTTGCACTATTGTACTTTTTTGTTTGGGATGGGAAAGGAAAACATGAATTTTGCACCCGCACTCCAATTTACTTTTTAGGTGGCTTATTGATCTAAGAAATTTCTGGTGAAGGAATAGAAGGAAAATGTCCTGCGGAACTCGTTCGCAGGACAACGCGTCTCCCTCTTTTTGCACAGGCTGAATAATAACCGAGATTGCATTACATTACATTCCACCTCCAAGCAGGATCAACTTGCTGGATCACGTTGAATATTAACAATGTGTGTTGCGACCTGTTATCAAAACCACTAGGATATTCAAAAATGGAATTTTTAGAATTTACACTGGATCATCTTTCCCTCTGAGCATTATGGAATCATTAATCCATTTCATAGTACTTGCTAAACTAAGCATATCCCAGAATCGCGGTTGGCGAATTCATTAACCCTTTCGATATCAGATACATTAAAGCATTCTGGCATCCATTACGATCTTTTAAAAATTACCCAATTTTTTTGGTTCTTTATATTCTTAACCATTTTCCTTACCAACCGTTCTTGATTATTCAGCAGCTACATCCAAAATGGTACAAATTTCCATTTAAAAAACCGTTGTCTTTTCCTGTCTTTTCTTGTCCAGGTGCCAACTAGTCCAGGTACTTAAGAAATCATGTGTTAAACCCCTGAGTTTGACCTCTGGATAGCTCCATTGGGTACGCTCACGATATGTTTCCCTATATTTACTGCAGAAAGTGATGTGGAGCATACAACCAGTATGCAGTATGCTGCCGTGGGAATATGTATCAAACAATTCAAAAAATAATAAAAAAATAAAAGTATCTAAAAAGAAAATCACGTTGTTGAAATTGTGCACCGCTGCAGAAAATCTGTCATCAAATTCCAGGTGGGCGGCATACATTTCGACACCTTTTGCGCTCGCATCCGCGCTTGTTTGCTTTTGTTTGCTGGAGCTTTGCGTTTTGCATGCCGTTTATCAAATAACATCGTTGGACCGTTAGACTATTTCGCTTTGATGCATATGCAGACATTTTTCATGTACTCGAATCGGTCCGGTCGGTAAACGCCGCATGTGTGTGCGTATATATCGATGGATATGCCAAACACCAGCGCAAAATATCAACAGCAACACCAGCACCAGAACCGACTGCAACACAGTCGTAACTGCCAATGCTGGCATGAGAGTATTAAATTCAAACACACACCCACATACACTTACACACATGCATTGCATTGAATTGAAAATGATTTCATTACAAAAAAAAAAAAAAAATAAAAGATTACAAGAAAAATATACCACAAAATGAAAAATCGCGCGCAGCCAAGCGCTCATATTTATAGCCTAGCCGAATACATTCTTCCTTCCTTCCTCTACTCCCTGCTTCAATCATTTTGCCCTGGCAAACGCATTGGAGGCGGCACCAAAACTTTAATGACAATGCTGGCGCTCATACACATTTGGAATATGCGTTGCTATTTTGCTGCCTTCTCCTTTTTCCGGAAGAAGTGAAAGTTGAGAATCTCTTGACCTAGTTGCAAAAAAAAGGTATTGAAATGATGTGGTTTTTTTCCACTCAATTCGATTTTGTTCTGTTTGATTTTTTGAACTCTTTTTTATTTCATTATATCACAATATTGATATTGATTCGTGCGTTTCCTTCTCTTCTCTCGCATATATCTTCCCCCCTGCGGAATCTTTACCCACATATTTACTCTCAAAATATCATCTGTTGTCCTCATACGAGCACGTTTAAATCCTTTACATACTGCTGCACATGTATGTGTGTATGAATGCCCTTATGGATATTTATTATACGAGTATTTCCTTCCCTCCCTTGAGGGCGTAATGTCGCTGCAGCGTGGCTGCCATGCTGAGCGTTTCAGCAATTTCCCGCATATAAGTAAATTTTTCCAGTTCTATCTTCTTTCTTTTTGTTTTTTGGTTTTTGCTGTTGCACTGCGTAAAATTTCAATATTTGTGGTAGCACTTTTCAGTATCATTGTATCGTATATATGCTCATTCAAAATACTATGTTTTATATGGGCAAGTGGAGTACAGTGTGCGAAGTTATTTGCCTTACTTTGATGATACTTTTTCAACTCTAACTGATGTGTTGATATATTATATCACAGATTATATGCCAGTATCTTAGAGTTTCTCGCATTTTAAATTTTATTTTAAACTACTTAATAATAATGTGGAGCATGAAACCACTTGGCACATTACTAAAGGGTGATTTTTTTGCTCCTTGGTTTTTGACGTTTATATTTCTGACAGTTCACGTGTGATTCTTGACATGTGTGAAAGTAAAAAATTTTTAGTTTGGTTTGCCATTTCAACATGAATAGACTTACGACTGAAAAATTTATTGAAATTTATTATCAAAATTCGTGCTCTGTGAAAAATGTGTTTCGCAAGCTATGCCCATTTTATAGTCGTCATAATCGACCCACAGAGCAGGCTATTCAGCTCATTGTGACCAAATTTCGCACCAGTTTCACTTTATTGAACAGCAACCCACCAAATCGTATCCATAGAGTGCGTATCGAAGAGAATATTGCTGCTGTATCCGCCAGTGTTGAAGAAGATCGCGATATGTACATCCGGCGCCGATCGCAGCAACTGAGTTTGTGTTATTCGACCACCTGGAAGATATTACGCAAAGATCTCGGATTAATGCCATACAAAATACAGCTGGTGCAAGAACTGAAGCCAGGCGACCTACCACAACATCGATGGGCCTTAGAAAGCTGGATGAGGATCCGTCTTTTTTATCCAAAATTGTCTTCAGCGACGAGGCTAATTTTTGCAGAATTACTGTATTTGGCAAACAATTCAGCAGCTACCAATGCATTCCGAAAAATGCACTGTTTGGTGCGGTTTATGGGTAGGCGGCATCATGAAGGCTGCAACGTTGTGGTCAATGGAGAAAGAAACGGTAGTTCGATGATAACACTCTTTTCTTTTTGCTGAAAATGCAATAATTGGACTCGGCCGACATATGGTTCCAACAGGACGATGCCACATGCCACACTGCACGCGAAACCTTGCATCAATTGAGAGTGCAAATTTGGTGAGCAATTTAATCTCACGTTTTGGTGCAGTCAATTGGCCACCAAGATCGTGTGATTTGACCGCGTTAGAGTATTTTTTGTGGGGCTATGTTAAGTCTCTTGTCTGTCTATAGGGACAAGCCAAACACAATTGCTGCTTTGGAAGCCAATATTTAACTTTGGAAGCGTCATTGGTGAGATTCCGGCCGAAATGTGTGAAAAAGTGTGCCATAATTGGACCTTCAGAATGGACCACTTGAAGCGTAGCAGCGGGCAACATTTAAGTGAAATTATCTTTAAAAAGTAATGGACGGAATCGATTTATTGATCCAAATAAAAATTTCATTCACTTTTGTAAAATTTTTGTGTTTTCTTGATATCGAAAACTACATATGTACCTACTCTCAGTTCGTTGAGCAACTTTTCACGACACTGTACCATTTTCAATTGAGCTCATTTGTTAGCTTTGAATTTTTTCTTGTTGCTGTTGTTCTTTTGCTGTTGTTGTTTTAAGCCACAAAAATTGGAATTCAATTAAATTCATCAGATTCTTATTTCTTTTTTTTCTGTTTTTCCATTTGATTCGTATTCAACAATGTAAAGTATTAAATGACCTCCGAATTTAATTGGAATATTTTGGGTGATTGCGGGTATTCAAAAAATATTTAAATCGGTTAGATTTGCAAAAAAATAAAATATTAAAGAAATAAATTCAGAATTTTTCAATGTTATGATTTTTTTATTTCCATTTCCATTTCATTCATAGAGAAAGAAATGGAAATTAAAGGGTTATAATAATTATTATATATTTCATTTCCCTCCTCCCTTTTCGCCCTTCTCCCTTTTCTCCCCTACTTTCTACTCTAAATGCAACTTCGAGTGGCATTAAGTTTTATGCTGATGTGTATGCAGTTGAACCGAGCAATATCCAGTGTACCTTTAAGTACCCAGAGTAGCAGATAGAGATCATCCGTTGCATCTGAGGTTTACCCAGTCCTACTAATGAGCATCTAATGAGTGAAACTCAAATTTATCCAGAGAATATGGGTAGTATCCAGTTCGCGTGAAAATTGTTCAATATAACTGAGTTTTATCCTGAGTTTATACTTGAGAAATATTTACTGTCTCTGCTGAGCATTACAGCAGAGGACAATATAATGAATCTTAGAAGTATCCAATTTAGCACCTTATCTTTATCCAGTACAACTGAAGAAGTTTATCAAGTACTGCTGAGATCTGTCCAGTGCAGATAAAAAATACTAACTGTAACTACTTAAGAAGCCAATCTAGCAGCTGAAGTTTATAAAGTCGAGCTACGGTTATTCTGTCCAACTGAGAAGCATCCAGTGAATGTGAGAAGTGTTCAATGTACATAAAAAGTATTCATTATAGCAGCAGAAGATCACTCAATACTTTGAAGACTTATCAAAAGCAGCTTAGGCCTATGCCGTACAGCTGGGACTTACCCAGTGTCCAGTTGCGGCTAGTCCACTGCAACGGAGATTTATTCAGAGTAGTTTAGCAGTATTCAGTGTACCTCAGAACAATCCAACTGATCTGATGAATTTTTATGCATCGGAGAATTATCCAGTGTATCTGCAGATTATTCAGCGTAACTACGTACATTTGAAATTAATCCTATACATCAAAGTAAATGTAGTATTCAGTGTAGTAGCGGAGAACCATCTGGTACAGTTAGGGTTTATGCAAGGCACATAGAAGTAACCAAAGTAGTAGCAAAGGTTTATCCAATACAGCTGAGAAGCATTCAGTGCAGTTGAGTGTCACTGAGGATTTCCAGTAGAGCTGAAAGCTATTCAGTGGAGCTAAGAACTACCCATGTACGAGTAGATACCATGTGGTGCCTAAGAGTCCGATGAAATTGTTTTATTTGTTGCTTTGCATTCACACACAGTTGACTTGCTAAACCGAAACCGCATATGTGAGAGGGCCTTCACCGAATCTTCCACTCACATTGTCCTGATCAAAATTTTCCCTGAAATCCGTAACTCTTTCCTCGGTGCGATTTACAGGAAGCACCAGCGTGAATTAGTTCTTGGCAGCTGAATACATCAGTGTCGAAAAATCATCCCTTATTCCAGTTTACTAAATCTAAATCTCAAAGTGGTTATTTAAACCCAAGTAATTGAAAATTTTTGAAAACCAAAAAGTAGAGTTTAATTGATTTGGAAGTTGTTGCTTTTTACAATATAAACATGGTAAATTACTCGGCAATATTGCTAAAAATCAATATTCTTATACCAAATCATAAGAATCAAGGAGGATATGCTTTCTTCGTCTTCTTTCATACATACATACATACTTATATTTTCCGATGATCCGTATTCTGCTATAAACAAACATATGTACATAGAAACCACAACGGAATGAAATGTGTTACGAGCAAATATTTTAGTGTCACTGCTTACAAAACTACAACATCATCAACAACAGCAACAAAACCCAACGCAGTAATTTTCCCAAACACCGAAATGGCTGATGACATTGATTTTTCTCTTTCAGCTAACTGACTGCCAGAGTCAGTCACTAGATAGTAGCAGCATACATACTAACCTACTATGACGGATACATGTACTTGTAGTGCCAGTGAAAATGGGATTGTTGGCAGTGTGGTGTTAAAGCGTAACATGTTGACTTTTACCATTTTACCAATAATGTCCAGCACACTTGGTTTCTATATATGTACGTATGTATTTCGAAGTAATGAATGTGCGTGTGTGTTGATCTTCGGTTTAAAGGGGACATGTACATGTGAATATTGATAGAAGCTAGAAATGTTGGGAAAGAGAGGAGTGATAGAAATCCTGATGAAATTGATGTCATTTGCGTTTCAATTTCCGGCAATGCTGAAGTCAACATACTTACACCAATACATGTTTGTATATGTACATATGTGTACATATGTTATATATGTGTGTATGAATGTTTGTGTATGCCACGCACTAATGAAAAGCATAACAAAATGAAAGTGTGTGTGTGTTGAAAAACAAAAGGATTTTGTCTCTTGCAAATGTTAATACTTAGTTGTGCGTATATGACGACCGATGTACATGTGTGTGTGTATGTTTTGTGTGTGTGAGTGTGTGTGTGTGTCTCTGTGTGTGTGTGCGTGGGTGTGGATGTGTGTGTGTGTGTGTGTGTGTGTGTGTGTGTGTGTGTGTGCGTGTGTGTGTATGTGCCACAATTTCCTAATGAGTTATTTTATTATGCTGACTTGGCACATAAAATATACGAACTTAAATACATATGTATATTTGTGTGTCTGCTTGTGTTGGCTTGGTGTAAATTAGTGTTGCTGCTGTGGACATCCTCTCGCACACCACCACACCACACAAATGAGTTTAATGTCACAAATCAGTGACAGTTGTTGCTTCTTTTGTGCTTTTGTCATTTAGCTTAATTGTTTTTCTTCCTATTTCCTTTCCCTCTCTCTCATTCCAGTTCACTCTGGATATTTATATGCTTGTGCATATGTATCTATGTATATTTTCTATTAGTATGAGTTAAAATACTTAGTTTAGCTGATATTGCATAATTTTGTGTATTAAGAAAATAAAAATAAAAAATTTTAAAAGTTACAGCGAAAAGAACTTGTTAACATTTTTTTGCTGTTTTGACACACGCATACGCACAACTTGTTGTTGCTGTTGTTATTATTTTCTATTCCTTAGTTTCTTCTGCTTTTGCACTATAAGTTGTTGTTATTCGTGTAGTTTTTGATCCTATAGCTTTTCTTTTCAGCTTTGCTTACAGCTAAGCTAAACTTTGTTGTAAAGAAGATTTATTTTTGTTTTCATATTTGTTACTCATACTCTTTCACACTTTACGCCAACTTCTCCCATTACATTTCACTACTTCCCCTCCCTTCTCCTCTATTCTCATGGTTTTTTTTGCTTTTTTTGTTGTTGTTTTTTGAAAGACCTACACAGATATTTGCACATCTGCTACTGCCATGCACGGTAAAAAAACAAGCCGAAAATCCCAATTATTTGAGTTTTTTGCCACTTCCGCTCGTTCTGTCTTTTGACTCACGCTCTCACCTTTTCTCTTACGAAGAAAACCAATAAAACTTTAAACATTTCCTTAGCATAACTTTAGGCTGCATTTTTTCATTCAACTTGCTGTGGCTGTGGCTGTTTGAGTGCACTGCATTCTCTTACTTGCTTCAACTTGTTGTATGCTGTTTTTTTCTTTCCTTTTTTGTTTCTGTCAGCTTGAAGTGAGGTATTCCGCATATGGTTTTTGCTTTACACACCTTTCCATACCTCATCTCTCCATACTTCGTCTCTCTATCTCTATCTAACCTCTTTCTTTAATCTTCACCTTTTCATGAATCCCTTTCGCATCTGCTTATATCTCTCCTCGATACTTCTTCCTTCTCCTTACCTCATCTCTTCATATCTTTCCCCTTTGATGTGGTTTGCCTCTGTATTTCTTACTACTTCTCTATCTTTCTTCTCCCACATCCTCTGAAGAAACAAAAATTGTTTTGTACTTTTGAATATCTTTTTTTTATTATTTTTCTTACAGTTTTCTATCTTTTCTTTTCGGTTGCATGGTTGCAAGGTATCCTGCAATCTTCTTAAGCACTTCAAAACTTGAATTTTCCCCTATGTTGAGGGTAATTTATTTAATATAACTATATATTCTTTTACTGCATTTATTGAAAATCTATTTGCTTTTCTTTTCAAACTTACCTCCTACTTGCTAGTGTTACAATCCTCCAAGCAGTAACAACAGCCCGTGCGATATAACAAGCTTAGACGTTTGTAATAACGAAAAGTTGTCTATTTGTTTGTTTTTGTGTGTGTTTTTATTGTTGTGCTAAAAAGAAACGTGCTTTAAATTTTTATATTTTAAAGTTTCATAACAGCTTTTGCTGCTGACGCGAGTAGCATGCGTCGAAGTTGTTATAAGTGGCAGTTCGAATTTAAGAGTAAGCAGATATTTCCTTGCCACATTCTTTGTTTCCTAGTACCTAATACTTTTATCAGTTTAAACTTTATTCTAGCTTGCTTTCCATCCTTTCTTGTTTTTTATTTGATAAGCATCTTAGAGGTAGATGAATTGGTTTATTCGATTCTTTTTTTTTATTGAATTTCAACCAAATTATATTTGAAGACAATTATTTTATTTAATCTTTCACTTAAATAAATACCAACACGAAAAGTAACAAAAATCGAATTTTTTTAATAAATGAAGAGGTTACTAGGGGCGAAGTTCATTGAAAGAGAAAGTAACCTAGATACCACTAGAAGAAGCTTCACTGAAAACCTTAGGTATCAGAAAGATTTGAAAGTGAAGTGGGTGGGTGGTCTCGGAGCAAGGACAGAGATAAGGTAATCACTGTGTAGCTATTATAGTGCAATAGGGCGGAGTTAAATGGATAATTCATTTAGAGAAGATATGTTCCCAAAAAAAAAATACATATGAACAATTATTTACACAATTTTAATGCTATGTTGCAGTATCGACTGACGGTTTCAGTGGATATCGTGCCTTTCCATGGTTTTTCCAAGCCAGTGTTATTTTTTCTTGTATGCATATATTGAAGGGATAAATGCTATATTTATTTACTTAGAAAACATTTTCAATGATGGCTACATATATTTTTCCATTGTAAAAATTGGCTCTTCTGGGTAAATTTTTAATTACATGTTACTCATACGACCAGATGTGCTCGTGTTTGAAGTATGGTATAAAAAACCATACGATAAGTTTCTTTTTACTATGAAAAATTAAATGTATGCTTTATATGCTTACAGATTTGCCGGTTATTTATTCCTTAAGTACATCAAAATGAGATCGTTTTATGGGTAATTTTTCGCTACTCTCTTTCGATTTGTCAATTTTTTTAATATAAAATTATGTAGATAGGTGTGGCTAACGTTAACCCAAACGTTAAGCTAAAGTTTTGATATCAAAGAAAGATTTTCAATTATAATAGTACAAGTCCTATTGATTTTAAAAATAAAGCGGTAAAGAGAGTTTTAGTCTGAAAAACGTATCACAGTTGTCTCAGTTGTGCCTAACAAATATCCTCCTTATGGCCTTTAATTAATGCCAATTTATTCTCAAAAAAAGCCTCGGATAAGGAAAACCCCTAATGTTGACCACCCCAGCAAACACCCATGGTCAATGATATAGACATATGCACCTGTAATGCCTGAACCTTCTACAGGGAAGATGCTTTTATTCAGATGGTAGATGTCCTCGCGAGATATCGAGCTGATATAACCGTTATAAAGGAGATGAGATGGACGGGACAGGGTTCCTCAAAAAGACCATCCTGTGACATCTATTACAGTATTGTTATGGATCGAGATACGAATTTATTTTTAGATTTGTGGTTGTAAGGAGACTAACTTGCCTAGTCTCTAGGTTCACGCCGGTGAACGAGCGACTAGCCGTTATCCTCATCAAGGCAAATTTATTCAACATCAGCTTAATTTCTGTCCATGGCCCAACTGGTGAAACGGGCGAAGATGATTTCTCCGTGTCAAAGCGTATGAGCATTTCCCATGCAATAATATTAAAATCGTGTTAAGTGATTGGTCCCCCGGGCAAGGTGGGCAAAAGGAGTCTCTTAGGTTCGACGATCGGAAAATTCAGCTTCCACGACGAAGCCACCGATAACGGTATGAGACACGGCGGCGGAACACGGAACATGAAAGTTAGTAGCACTAGATTCCAATACGTCCATAGTTATAAGGCCCCTTGAATGTTCCTCGATCAAAACGTACGAACCCAATTGATCACATTGTGATCGACGGAAGGCACGCTTCCAGTGAACTAGACGTACACAATGGTGGTGCAAACATCGACTCAGACCACTACTTGGTTGCAACCTAGGTCTGCACATGTGTATTTGTAGCAAATCACGTATGGATAGCTAAAAAGAGAAAGCTGGATGTGGAAAAGTTGCAATCACAACAGATAGTTGACGTCTTTGCCAATCAAATTGCATTCCTCCTATCGTAAAATACCCCTAAACTTGACTATATATGCACACAAATTTCCTGCTTTATGTGTACGGCTACCACCGTCGACGGAGAAATATTTGGTACTTTTTCGTTGTTGAAGTGAAGTCGTGTTGAAAACTTTAATGGTTATTCGATTTTTTCGACTGAGCTAGTATCAAACTCATGAATTCTACACCAAATTACTTCTTTGAATATTTCATACCTATTTATTTACTTCCTTTCCTGATTCTATTCTCTTCCTTGTCTTGCTATCGCTATTTATTTTCCTACTAAATTAAATCCAGGAACATAAGTGAGAATTTCCCTGAAATTTTACACCTAATTTCAATATAATTAAGAAATTTTCCATAAATTTGAGAACGGTTAAACCAAATATAAAAAACATTTTATTAACTCAAACGTCAAAGATGAACAACAAAAATAAGTAACTATTCAATGAGAAAAAAACAAGGAAAGAAATTTTCAGCATTAACAAAAAAAAAAAAAAACAAAAAACAAAAACACAAGACCAAAAACAAATTTGATTATATAAATTTATAACAAGAAAAACAGCAACAATAAAAATATACTAGGATAGAAAAAAAAAACAGCTGAAGTAGAAAAGTTAAACAAAACGTTGAGGAAGTAACAACATCAAATAGAAATCACAAATAGAATAAATGACAACAACTTTATTCATTCATTCTATGAAACACAAATATACACACACACACACATACATACATACATAGACATCTATGTATATGTGATATGTGTGAAAGTGGAAGGATGCATGTGTGTTTATCTAAGCTTAAATGTACATATTTGTTTGTGTATACATTTTTGAATAAAAACGACATCACTTGAAATAAATTGCAACGAATCAAGCAGAATGAATTTGCGCGAAAGTTACTTTCACATCTTCAGCTATACATTTTTATGTATATGTATATTACATTGACTTGAAATACATATACGCAATATGTATCTATGAAAAAGAAAACATGCTGTTTTGGAATTTTATTTCTATTATATTTTTGCAAGCAAGTATAAATAGAAAATGTCAAAACAAAAGCAAAGTAAAGCAGAAAAACTGTCACATTGAGAAGCAGCAATTTGTACATGTATGTACATTTGTAAGTATGTATGTGTGTACATTGTTTTTTTTCATTCCCGTTTGAGTGTGAAATCATTTCACTTTAGTAGACAAATTGTCTGGCTGGCAGTTGTGTGCCAAATAGAAAAAGGGAAACAAAAATCAAACACGATGTGAGCTTATTATGTGTGTACATGTAGTTGCGAACATTTAAGTATGTATATACGAGTATGTATGTGTGTGTATGTAAGATACAATCTAATGAAAGTGGTACGTTTCATATTTTAACTTATTTCTATCTTTTTCCTCTCTACACGCACACACAGATACACTCGTTATTACTTACCTTATTATCTTTTGTAAAAAGGCTTCACTGTTCTTTTTTTTTCTACTAGTTTAGAATAAATAAGCTGCTTGCTGCTTGTTCCTCTCTTCTTGCCACTTGCTGCTTCTCTGTATGAAATATATATTTTACGTTTTAATAGGTTACCAGCTGTTTGTAATAACAGCACATTTTCACTTTATTCTTACAAAAAAAAAAAACTCTCACGCAGACCTTACGTGTACATATGTATACTAGATACTTGTTCATCATGTGATAAAAAGGCTGGTTAAAATATACTAACATAATGTTTAAATAAGTTTTTAACGATGAAGGAGTTGTCAGAAAATATTTCATGAACTAAGTATTTGGTTTGTACTTGTGTGCACAGTGTAATTACATATAAAAGCACTTAAAAAATAATATTCATGTGTAAATATGTATATTTATAACCCTTGAACAAAAGTCATTCACATAATAATGTATGTACGAGTATGTATCCAAAATATGTAAGTTTTATCACATTTTAACCTATTTCTAAATATACGAGCATAGGTAGAGTTTATACATTTATTTTTATACACCTCCATGTTTACAAGTAATTGAGGTTAATACTTTTTTTTTTATATAACTACACAGCATTAGCCTGAAAAACTTATTTAAATATTTTGAGCATAGAAATATGTAAGTAAAAATATTTACTATCGGAAGTCTATTTATTTTTATATTTATTGCTAGAGTTGATAGCATTAATTGGTTAAAGAAATATTGGACAACTTTTATAACAATTCAATAAATTTTTGACTTCTTTAAAAAATTTATTGTTCTACTGGATTATTTATTCTATATCTTACATATTACAGAATTATATGTTACTCATACGACACAGTGTCGAGCAGAAAAGGTCTTCCTAACACATACATCACACATTCTTTTTAGATAGCAGTTAGTATAGGTTTTCTAAATCATTTTAATTATAATTGTGTTATTATAATTTCCCTTTCTTCTTTTAGAGGCACAACAGCCTGTGGATGTCCTAGGCCGAGCTTGTTGCATCCACTCATATTGTGCCTATTAATTTTGTACATGAATAGAAAGCCTACATTTGAAAAGTTTTTTTTGGGGAATTTTAACCATTGTTGGTTTGCCATTGCCTGCCGAGAAATGGTGCCGTGTAGAAAAATGTTTTTTTTTTAATTATTGTTTTTTTTTTAGCTTCTATTTTACTTAAAATTTGAAATCCAACGTATCAGGACAAAACTTTCCTATTTTATTGACATTTCTGTGGAGAGTTTTTTATGAGTATTATGTGTCTCCCCTGTTTTTATTATTATCTCGCGTGTTTACTATTTTGTTTGTAAATTTTACCCCTTCCGACAGATGGTATTTATGTTTTAGAAATATTTAGCACTTTACTATCTTTCAAATTAATATTAAGTAACAAAGTTCTGAAAAAAGCCTTGTTTGGAAATAGTGTTATCTTATTTTTTTGTTACCTACTTATAATTATTTTTGAAACATTTTCCTGTTTTTTCAATTCCGAGTTAAAAATTTTCTCCATATATGTATATAAAACTCTTAACTTCACCAGTCTAGAAAAGTGTGCAGGATTGCGTATTTAGCACCTTATATATCAGAGTCATGAAATTAAATCTCTTCCAAAGACGACAAGTCGCCGACTTTGGAAGCGAAAAATATTTGCACTTGAGCACATCTTGGCGTATGAGTAACATATAATTATGCGCTACAAAATTTATTTACAGAGTGTATTGTATTGGTTTCAATATGGTAACGGTAGTTCGCAATGTACATGATTACAATTATGTTGTCTCCCATATAAGTTACATACTTGTACCAAGTAATATCTAAGCAAATAATAAAAAAATAAATTACGGCACACATTTGAAATTGATATAGATTATCGTTTATTAAAATTTTTGTAATTGGGAATAAATATGCCTGACGAAACATTCAAAATGCAATAGCTAAGAAAATATTGATTCAAATTCATCTAAATCAAGTATTTCAAAGAATAATCTGACTTATTTTTGTTTAAAGGGCAGAAAACTAGTTTATGTCTTAAACAAAGATAAAGCCATACATTTTTATGGAACTTATGGCGAGAGCTAGTTAGTTGTAAAGCATAAAATGCCGTGATCATAAACTGGCTTGTGCTAAGCTAAGTCCAAATCTTTATGCAGGGAATAATTTTCTGCTTAGAAATGTAAATTTGCTTGTAGATTTGTTGTAGATTGTAAATTTTAAAAGTGTTCTGATAAAATAGGATAAAAATATTTAAATTATAAATGTAGGGGTGTTATAAGCCCAACATTCTACAGATGAAGATCTTACGAAATACAAACCTTTTCGCTTGACAATCTCCTCAAAAAAAGTAATACGAATAACCTTGATCTAAGATATTGAAATCTCTACATATAAGAAAGAAGAACTAAGTAATATACTTATGTTCAACTTTGACTCTCTTTTCACCTTTCACACTACCTACTACTCCTATGTATGTAGGTAAATCTAACTGTAATTAAATTTGCTACAAATATTAAAACAAATACATAATTTAAATCCATTCAAATTACTTAAAATTTAAATTGCCGCTAGCAGGTCGCCTTTAATCCTTTACATTTTTTATTAACCACGTAATATTGTTTTTTAATTTATATAACCTTTTTCTTTTTTTGTTTCTGAAAATCGCTTAATTCAAGTTAAGCAAAAAGATTGGTTCAATGGACAAGCGCGCATTCTTTGGTTCATTCCTCTCTCGTTATTATTATATATTTATTTATTTTTCCTTTGCTGTTGCTGTTTCTGCTGATTTTGTTTTTTTTGTTAATTCTTGTGATTTATTCACCCCTACTATTGTAGTATGTACATACAATGAATGCGCCCTCATCGCTGCGAAATTATAATTTATGCTGAATCGTCCAATCCAAATATTTAATTTCTTTCATTTTAATGGTTTATTGGTGATTAATTAAAATTTCATTAATGGATTTCCGTTTACGATTTCGATACTTAGTATATTTGGAATGTATGTGTGTGTGTGTGTTTATGTGTGCGCACAAAAGTGTGTAAGGGCATCAATTTATAAATGTTTGTATGTGCTATGTATAAAAGTGATGAGCGCGAGAATACGGCGCAAATATAACAGAATTAATTATTTTGCAATATCCAAGTTCCTCTTAGGCACTCGCCGATTACGATTACGAGGCATTTACAGAATTACAGCAGTAAACAACAGTAAATAGTTTGCAATTTAAGCACTGCTTTACTAAGTATGTATATCGACAATCGGCATTTAAAAAAATGAGTATAGAGTTGCCATGAAATTGTTATGAATTTCATTGATCTTAGCAGGTGCTTTCGCTTGAGAATATTTCTTGCTCTGGGGCAGAAAATGGGAGGAGGCGATTGTATTCTAAAATCTTAGGCTTTAGTTAAGCGTTGGCGTTGTTAGTAGCTCGCTGGCCTGCTACGCAGAGTGTCCCGGGTTCAAATCTCGCCAAATGCAAAAATCATAAATTAGAAAAAATAATTTTTCTACACGCAACCATCTCTTGGCAGGAAATGGCAAACGCCAAATATAATAGGTATAGTTAAGCACCAGACCAAGGTTCCAACAATTCTTATTCAGAATATTTCTAATATTTCCTCTGTTTTGAAAATTCACATTATCATTCACGTCATCGATACAAAAATAGTGGTTAGCTGATTTTGTTTTGAAGTTATATTACTTACCCAAGTAAGTTCTAAGTAGTGCTATTAAGTCATAAGTACCAGTACAAATGCTAGCGCTGGTATTCAGGTTTATGGTACTGGTAATTTCGAGTATCTCTACTCAGAAATTTATATTCAAATATTTGTAAGAACTGTGAAGTATTTTTTAAGTACAGCGTGGCAAATATTTTCAAGTATTTTCAAGAATATATATTTTGTAAATTATAAGTCATATATTTTTAAGTATTTTCATATATTGGGTCATATAAAAAGTTACCGCGGGGTTTTTGGTGCTGATTACCCTCATATCTAACAACACTGGTCAGACAAACAGATGTTTGAAAGGTATCATTTATTTCATTGAAGACAGTTGTGCAATTCGTCGCTAGTGTAAAATGTTACATTGATTTGAAAATGAACGAAATATTTGAAGAAATAAGCAATGTTATGGTTTATTACTATAGAAAAGGTAAAATCGCTGCAGAAACATGCGGTGAGGATGCGACTGAATGCCGGACGAAGCATTGGCTTGCTCGATTCCGTTACAAAAATTTTAATATCAAAGATGCATCTCTCTGTGATCGGCCAGCCACTGAAAAAGCCGATGAAATGTTTCAACTGGTGGAGCAAGATTGACACGATGTCAGGAGAGCGGAGGCACTGAACATGTGATATAATATTTTCTAGTATTTCCAAATAACTATAATATTTTTTCAAGTAATGGAACTATTTCCAAATATATCAAGTATTTTCAACTATTTTTAAAAAATCTCTTTCTTTCTTTCTTTCTTTCTTTCTTTCTTACTTTCTTTCTTTCTTTCTTTCTTTCTTTCTTTCTTTATTTCTTTCTTTCTTTCTTTCTTTCTTTCTTTCTTTCTTTCTTTCTTTCTTTCTTTCTTTCTTTCTTTCTTTCTTTCTTTCTTTCTTTCTTTCTTTCTTTCTTTCTTTCTTTCTTTCTTTCGTTCTTTCTTTCTTTCTGTCTTTCTTTCTTTCTTTTTTCTTTCCTTATTTACTTTTTTTTCCTCTTATTTTTAATGTTCTAAATCATTGTTTTCCCTGTCTTATACTTTTTTGTTCGTTCCTTCATTTGTTCCACTTCTTTTCCTCTGACTTTCCACATTTTTGGCGTTATGACAGAAACTTAAAATTTTCTTTTATCAGGACCTCGCAGTCCTCGCAGTTTGACACGTAAAGCCAGACTCGCGATATCGCATTTGTAACTTCCATATATACTTACTCCTATAGATAAAGTAAGTATGTATGAACATGTAGACAGGATGAGGAAAACAATAGTTGAAAGAATATTAAAATTAAGTTACTGCAAATTAAATGTTATAACAAGTAAATATTTTAGAATTTTCTTGTTTTCAATTTAAAATTATCAAACTCTCATAATCCAAATTCTTGATCCGTCATTGCGTGTAGTAGTAACTATTTATGTGTGTGAGTGGTGTAGTACAATTTTATAATATTAAAATTGACAATGTACCATAAGAGTGTGTACATTGTACATTCAATACAAATCATCATTTCGCAAGCACAAACAACATTTATAAATGCGATTCTTAAAGCATTACCTTAAACAACAAAAAAATCTTCGCATTTACTGCTTCAGGAGGACAACAACAGCACAACATTTTGTAAAGCAACGTCAATACCAGATCCAACAACAACAACACGGCTTATGGTATATTATAATGTAAATAAAGTGAGGCTGAGAGAGAGCTAGCGTGGTGATAATGAAGGAGAAACCCACAGATTCCACTAACGTTGGAGTGAACTTATGTGTGAGTTTGTTTAAGAGTATCATTAGTGCTGCCCGCCGTGCTGGTCGTCATTCTTTTAATTGTAATTAATTTGAATGCTATTTATTTTTTGGTTTAATATCAAAAGTATTCAAATAGGCATGCGAAAAGAAAAGAGAAAGAAAAAGAGTGAATGTTTTGAGTACTTCGTTCAAATATTCAATTTGAAATTGTAATGCGTTTTAAGTTTTTCGTTAATTATATTGAATTTTAAAGACTGAGCGGAACCAATTCAATAGGTAATATCTACAAACATAAGCAAGTACAAGCAAGTCGAGTATAATGTCATGGTGAAGGTTATAGAAATGACACTGAGGTATACTACTGTGGGCAAAAGTTAGTAAGACTTTTTAATTTTAATTTCGCGCGGAAACCCATTCATCAAAATATTATTTTTTTAAGGTTGGTATGACTGTCGGTGACATCTGTGCCAAATGTTACATCAAAATAATCATTAGTGTTTAGTATACGCTTGTCTTTCTGAAGTACATACACAATACCAAATTAAATTTTCAATGAGTGAAATTATTCAACAAAGAAGTTCCATTAAATTTTGTTTGCGGAATCAAATTTCTAGTGCCAAAACGTTCAGAATGTTGCAAAAGGCCTTCGGTGATAATTGTATGTCGCGAGCAAGGAGCAAGTGTTTTTGATTGGTACAAATTGTTGAACGCGTGGTCGAGAACGCGTTGACGACCAACCACGTCCAGGACGGCCATCAACATCAACTGATGATCAACACGTCAATAAAATCAAGGAATTGGTGCTCGAGAATCGACATGGACGATTAACAGTCAGAGACCTTACTGGCATCGTTGGAATATCGGAAGGATCAGTGAAAACCATTTTAAAACATCATTTGGGCCTAAGAAGAGTGAATGCACGATTGGTTACAAAATCACTGCATTGGTTTTACGAGACTATTTTGCCAAAAACTCGACTGATATCGTTCCGCAACCACCCTACCACCCTATTCGCCTTACTTAGCACCGTGTGACTTTTGGCAATTTTCTAAACTCAAAAAACCGCTTCGTGGACCGTTTGACCGTTTGACCGTTTTGAGTCAATTGAAGACATTAAACATGAATCGCTAAGCGCATTGAAGGCTATTCGGGAAATTGACTTTAACAACTGTTTCGAGAATTGGAAAAAACGTTGGCACAAGTGTATTGGGGCCGGGGGGTGGATTACTTTGAAGGGGACGAAATAGATTTGGAAGAATGAATAAAAAAAATTGAAGT
This sequence comes from Palloptera scutellata, assembly GCA_958295655.1. NCBI lineage: Eukaryota > Metazoa > Arthropoda > Insecta > Diptera > Pallopteridae > Palloptera > Palloptera scutellata. The sequence goes on from OY282449.1 coordinate 122,667,243, forward strand.
TATGAACAAAGTCTTACTAACTTTTGCCCACAGTAGTATTACAAATGTGAGTGCTTGGAAATGGAAGACGTTGGGTTGAGATGGTGATTTGTTGCAGACTGAAAATATGTTGAAAGAAGTAGATTAAAACAAATTTTTCCAAGTCGAAATTACGAGGTAAAAAAAGTAGAAAGAATTCAAGACATAGTTAGGTTCGTATTTTAAATAAATATTTGTGTATTTACAATTTGTTTACATACTTTCTGGAGAATTTAAAGGGGAAATGTGAATTTATTTTATTTATGAGGCGATTAGTAGAAACACGCTTTCATGTGCTGAGTACTTTTCTCGTGTTTTAAGATGATACGATGGAAGGAAGAGGAAAGAAAACTGAGAGGAAGCAGGAAAGAACAAAAAGGAAATATGAAAGTGAAAAATGAGCAACGAGAAAGAGAAAAACGAAAAGATTTGGAAGAATTTTATATTTCCAATGATCAAGAGTTGCCATCAGGGGATCTGGCAGAGACGCTTTCATTGATTCAAAAAAAAAAACATTTGATGTCTCTTCGGTCATGCCATTAAATTTTATTTTTTATGTTTTTAATTCTTTTTTCGTCTTGTTATAATTTATCTATCGAGTATATTACATAGGATCAATGATTAGTGATCTTAGTGGCAAGTCTTTGTGTTTTAACAATCCATGTAAGCTACTCGTTAAATTTTAGCTCTGCATCGTAGTCTTTATAAAAATTACCAAGTTGTGGTTATGATCCTAGAATTATACGCTGCACAGCGAAATGCTGCGGTATTTACTGTTAGAACATTTGATGTTACTTTGGTTACAGGTCATGAACCTAGAACTTTCTACTATCTGAAAGTTTTGTTTCTTTAGTTTCTATAAAATTTAAGAATCATTAAATATTCCTTTGTCCGGCAATAGTTATGCCACAAATTTTTTGCTATTCGGAAAATCACATGGTTTAAAATCATTTGGGTTTTTCTAATTCAGTGAAATTATGAAGCAAGAGATTTTTTATCTCCAGAAAGATGAACGACTTAAATCTAAATGAAATAAATCTTAAATCATGTGAAATAATCTGAGTTAAATTCTGAACTGAAGCTATTTTACTCTTCGTAGTTTCTGTAAAAAAGCTTTGAAAAAACTTATCTATTTTTTTAATTTATTCTATTAAACATTTTGAAAAACCTTCCTTAGGAAACAATTGCCATAACTAATCGCAGTACTTCTAACTCAAGTTATCGATTCAAGTAGTCTCGATTCAAATTATGACCCTAGAACTTATTGCCTCTTAGACTTTTACCTTTTTTTTAGCAAACTCTTCTACTATTTGGAAAGTCTCGTTAAGTAATTTTTAGAGAAATTTCACTATAAGGTTATGAGACTACAACTTTCAGTTTTTTTTTATTTTTTTTTTTCGAAAGGCTAATGTTTTATTTTTAAGGGAAAAGACTTTTGGTTTTACCTTTTTCAGGTAATAAATTTATAATTTGTTGCTTTTAGACAAAATTTAGTACTTTAATTTGGTATTGTGTATGCTAAGCTCTTGATGTTGCCTTGATTAGTTTATAAGTTCACAAGTTGTGATTGTGAAAAATGTTTCGATCCTAAATTTCCATGATAAATATTCGGGCTACCTTGGTCACAAGTTATGAACTTAGAAATTTCTGCTCTACGAAAAGTCACGTCACACAATTTCTGTATAGGTTTAGATGTTACCTTGGACAGGTAACGATTGTAGAGATTTTTTCTCTTTGGAACGCAAAGCATGTTTTAATTTTAAGAAAAACTTTTGATCTTACTTTGATCATGGTCGTATATAAAAATGAAGCTGGTTTAGTTACGTATTGATAATTTAGAATGCTTTACCACTCATTTCTCTAAAAACATTTGATTTTATCAGAGGAAAGATATGACCTTCTTAAAATGATTGATCAGGTTATAAATGTAGTACTTTCTGCTATACAATTACAGTACAATTGCCATTAAGCTATACTACCCATTCTATAATTTGATAAAATCTAAAAGGTTTTGCTTATGGCACCAAAAGATCTAAAATTTTTAAACAAAAAACCTTCAAACCTTCAAAAATTTCCATAAAAATGACACCAAATAAAATCGCAGAATTATGCATTTAAAATATTTTCGTTAGATTTAATCATGTTTTGTTTTTTCCAAACACTCCACTTTTTATCACCTCATAAAGGAAAGAAAATCAAAAAAAAAAAAAAAAAATATACACAGTGAAAAAGTTTTACTTTTTTATAATATTTTAAAATTACTTTCAAATATTCACACCCTGATGCTATGTGATAGTAGAGAATATTGTTGTTGTTGTTGTTGTTGTTGTTGTTGTTGTTGTTGTTGTTGTTGTTGTTGTGGTCGTTGTTGCCGACAATGACAACATGTCAAAATAATATTCTAAGTTATTTGGTAAGATACATATATACTGACACAGTCTCAAATACAGACTTATACTCATACACAGTCACATTTAAATAATTCCCGGCAAACAGAAAAACAAAAAACCAATTTCAGTTTTCCTTTTTTTTTATTCTTTTATCTTGATGTTTGGCACTTGCTTTCCTACAATCTTGTGTAATTGTTCTTATCTCCTTGAAAGTTGAGGTTAGTTATGTGCTCCACTTACTTCCTCTGCTATTTTCTATTTGGCATAAAATATTAAGTAAGTATATATAAAATTATAATCGTTTCTAAGCTGAGCTCTAGCTCTAGCTCCTTTTCCTCGTTCCTCGGGAAATGTGTAAGCTTCAGAATTTCATGCTAAATATTTATGAATAGTGAAAACATTGCATATTTTTCTGCCTGATGTTTTTGCCCAAAATGATAATAAACACAAAAATGAAGAAAAACTCATATGTGTGCCTTTCTGTCTGTCTGCCTGACATTTTGGCATTTGTATAATTTTTTCCGATTTCATTTTCTTCCCCGTTTTTACTTCTTCCTTTTCGTCTTCTTCTAACTTGAATTTGTTTTGTGTTTTTGGTAGTTTGTGTGTTTTATTTTCCTGGCTTTTTTTATGTATATTATTTTGACCTCATATTTGTCTTTTGGCTAACTTTACCCACAGACACACACACACACGCACACATTTACGAATAATCTCATTCATATCTATGGACGAGTACATATATTTACACTTTGTTTACTAGCATATCGCACCATCTCACCATCGCACAGACCAAACCCCAGCTAGCAAGTCATCCAGCATATTATGACGATCAGAGTCATATCGTGATGCAAAGTGACATTTGTGGTAGAGTTTATGACATGGAAAACATATCGTGCCGAAGAGGATGCCAATCACTACCACTGGAGCGATAGGTGGATGAAACGAGTGTCTGTGCGTGAAAGCTTTGATTTTTCTGTTTTTGTTGTTTCAGTTTTGTTTTTAGTTTGAGTATGTTCACATTTAAATAAAACCAAAAAAAAAAAAAAAAAACAAAAAAATGCAAAAACATATGAAATCAGCACTTTGCATTATTGGTTTAGTTTCATTGCTTGGGTTTTTCTACTTTTGGTTTTTATGTAAATCGTAAATATTCAGTGGGAATCATCAGGAGCGTTAATCAGAAAATTAATAATATTATTATTTATTATGGAAAGCTTTTTTTTTACTACTTTTTTAACTACACTTTTCCTAATATAAAATGACCACAAGTAAAGAAAACTTGCTTGTATGCTTATGTTAGTAATAATATTTTATTGGTTATACTTGGATTTATTTATTTATTATTATTATTCCTTTTTTTGTCTTTTGATTGGAAATCTAAATATTGTATTAGTTAAGTGTCTGATTTAGACTGGCTAAGTGCATACTTGAAATTTTATTACTAAAATGATAGCAGAACCTAAATTTTGTTATAAAATAGTAGTGTCGTTCAAATGTCGTTGCTATCTGCGGCTTTGTAAGCATCACTGACTCATAAATTTATATCTACAAATAAAATGCTGACAGCAGTTTTCCATTGTCATTAGAGAGTTTGAAACTTTTTATTTTTGCTGGAAATAATCCTTAGTGAAGAACTGCTGAGCTTTGGATAATGCTAATTGCGATGGAATTAGTTTTCAAAAGGTATTACCGAACTCAACAGTTCAACTATATTGAATACACTTTCTAGCCCAGAATTTTATAGAGCAGAGATTCCAATGTTCTCTCTTTTGAAAAACGCGATGTTCTCCGACTCATATAATTTCTTTGGTTCCAAAATAACTAAACTTTTCAGTCAAGTCTCATCAACAGAGAAGAAGCAAAGGCACATGTCAGAGGTATATAAAAATTTCTTGAAACAAATTACTTGACCACAAGCAATTTTTATGCATGTTATTAAGTATATATGGTACCTACTGTAAACAATTTCCAACTTAAATTTTACTACAATTATTCTTATTTAGTATAACTCTACTCAACTCAACTCAACTCAACTCAACTCAACTCATCTCAACTCAACTCATCTCAACTCATCTCAACTCATCTCAACTCATCTCAACTCATCTCAACTCATCTCAACTCATCTCAACTCATCTCAACTCATCTCAACTCATCTCAACTCATCTCAACTCATCTCAACTCATCTCAACTCATCTCAACTCATCTCAACTCATCTCAACTCATCTCATCTCAACTCATTTCATCTCATACTATGTCATATATCATATACGATACGTGTCTAGAGAAATGCAGAGTTTATCTTTCTATGCATTCCCAGAAAAATGAATATATGAACTCTTATGTTCTGATTTCCCTGCTCTTATGATCCTTTGCAAATATGAGAAAAGCTTTTAAATATTGTTTCATTTTTTCTTTTATGCTATATTTTGTTTTCCATTCATTTACAGTTTTTTGGGGGAAACAAAGAAAAAACTCTAACCAAATTGCTTCTTCAATGAATGCATACAAATGTATGTATAAATGGAAAAATTGCACATACTCACATGTACATATATGTGTACAAATAAATTAAAAAAATAAAATTTTACTTTTTCTATTTACAGAAAATTTTCCACTTGAGAGAAAGAAACAATGCTACAGTAGCAGCAGCAACAATAAAAACAACAACCGGAAAAGCAACTGTGGCAGTGATCACTGATTTGTAAGTTACTCTTACATATTGTATATACATATGCATATGGAAATACACAAACACACACACACACACACACACACACACACACACACACGTGTACCTTCTCTCTATCTGCATCCGTTTGTATGAATATTACTTTTCAGTATATATTTTTTAAATATTTTTACTCTTGCAAAGTGAATAGTTTCTGCTTTCTTTCATCTGCGAGCTTGAATGTGAAAATGACTTTACAAAAATACACGAATAGAGAAAACCTATGGAACCCACTTCCGCTTCGCCCTTAAAAAAAGAAACATCCATACATAATCGTAGCAGTGGCATACTACTGATTCAAGGAAATGCATATGAACTTTTTGAACATTTCACTACAAACAAAATGCTTACAAAATTTTATTAATATCCAAGAAAACAAAAACAAAAACAAAAAAAGACAAGTCCATGAAATTGTTCTTCTTATTTTTTAGTTGAAAGCGTAATTCTTTTGTTACATAATAAATGTAAATAAATATGAAAGCTTTTCTTTCAAGATTTTTCATAAATTTTTTTCTAAAGGTAAATTAATTTACTTTATTACTATTTTAAAATCTTTACACAAGTATTAACCTTTTAGTTACCAAGCCGGCCTCCAGACAGCTGTCACCAAATCGGGTGTAATAACCACCAGAACAGTAGTCTGGAGGTACACTTTATCATATCGAATAGTGAGCTCCCCCAACTTTCATAATAATGCTTCGGCTATGTGCTGCGATGTGAATTAAGTATAGCCGAAAATCTGAAAAATCTATTATTTAAGTAGTTTGAGTTCGAGAATTTTGGTTAAAAATAAAAACAAATAAATAAAATACTTCCCTCGATACTTACTTACCTACTTAGCTGGCGCTACAACCGATGATCGGTATTGGCCGCCTCCACAAAGCTCCGCCAGTCACTTCTGCTATGCGCGCGCTGGCGCCAGTTGATAAAGCCAAGTGCAGTCAGGTTGCCCTGCACCTGGTCTTTCCAACGGAGATTAGGACGTCCCCTTCTGCGTTGCGTGTTCCTCCACCGTGGTTCGAATAAAACACCCTTCTAGCCGGAGCGCTTTCTTCCATTCGCTCAACATGACCCAGCCAGCGAAGCCGCTGGAGTTTTATACGCTTGACTATGTCAGTGTCGGCGTACAGCTCATACAGCTCATCGTTCCATCTTATTCGATACACGTCGTCCACGCATACTGGACCGTAGATCTTACGGAGTATCTTCCTCTCGAACGCTCCTAACAGCCTCTCATCATTGATGGTCAATGTCCACGTCTCTGTGCCATACATTAGGACGGGAAGGATGAGGGACTTATAGAGCGTTCTTTTCGTCGGTCGAGAGAGGGCTCTACTTCTCAATTGCCTACTGAGCCCGTAGTAGTATCCCTGGATACTAACGGTATAAAATTGCAATTAAAACAATTGCTTTGAGGGATCCCGACCTCCTGACGTCATAAATCCACGCCAATTAATATTTTTAAGTTTTTGAGAACAGGCCTGTTCTTTTTACATCGATATTTATCAATAATAATCTTTTTAGGTCCATCAAAAATTTGCGAGCTAGAGGATTAAAAGTAATTTGCAGCACATTTTCTGTTATTTTTGGAACTGTGCTTGATGAAATATTAGGAAGCGATGACAAAGATGTATATTCAACGCTATGGCTTATGTTAATTTACATATTAATACATACTTGGAATCTCTCATTTTGATTGGCAGCTAAATCCATTTCTTTATGAAATGAAAGTCAACAATTGGTTTTTTTTGTTTGCAGTAAATTTTCCACTTGAGAGAAATTCTCAATTCTAAATCCTTTTTTTTAATGGCACAACTGCCCATGGAGGACTTAGGACGAGCTTTTTGCATCCACTCATATTGTGCGTGCTATATTTGTACATGAATGGAAGGGACCTATAGTTTTGTGCCGAATCGGAAAGAAAATAATGTTCTGGATAGATATATCAAAAATCCTGGGTCGACAGCTGTCGTTAATTCATCAGATTTTTCTATCACTGCTATGACCAGGGACTCGGTGCAGTTTGAATTTGATATGTATTCGAAGTTGTGTCAAGGACTTTTAAATGTTCTAGATGTTACATTGGTTTAGCAGTAAGTAATCTTCCGATCAGAGTTGATTGTTTAGGAAGCTATAAAGAAACCGAAGCTTCATCTCAGCTGGCTTCTTACTAAATGGGGTAAATGGTTTGTTAGACATTCTGCTCTACCTTCCCTATTCTCCTAACCTTTTTCTGTTTCAACCTTGTTTCTTTCCTTCTTCCTTACTGCCCAACCTACTCTCTCCTCAAACTCCTTCCTCTTCTACGTCCTACTTCCCCAACCTTGTTCATACCCAACCTTCTTTCTATCAAATAAATTTTCCTCAAAACTTACTTCGCCTGGACTTATTTCCTCCTTAACTTTCTTACTAGGCAATCTTCTTCCTAAGCAACCTACCTCATCATCAATATTTTTACCCGAAAGCTTGTTACCAAATGTTCCTTCCTCTCATAGTGTTGCTCCTTTCCAATTTCCATTAAACCCATTATCTTTCCTTCTCAACGTATGTATATTTTTTCCAATCATGCTCATTGTAGCCTTTTCCTCCTCAACCTTCTCTCTTTTTAACTTCTTTCTTTCCAACTCCCTTCAACCTTAACCTCCTCTTTTCCCATTTAGCTTTCTCTTCAACATTTGTTGATTGGTAGGAAGATTGATAGGTGGGAGGAAAAAGGAGGGAGAAATGTTTATGAACGTTTGCTTTAAATTTGCAAGGCTCATAATAATTGGGAAAAATTGTTGCAGGGAGCTTATTCCAAATACGCGCGGTACGACAGATGAACGAACTTTCTCTGTAATGCGTAGTGCGTTGGAACACCGTGTCTACGTGGAAGGCGTGAGTTCCGCTTGCTGACCGTGTAGTTCTGTTGAACACACGAACTGGCGGCATCAGCTTCCGCATCGCAGAAGAACATCTATCGTTAAAGTAACGGTAGAACAGTGAGACGCAAGCCACGTTTCGACGATGTTCCAAGGAGTCAATAGATCTGGAAACTCTACTGTCTCTTATTAGCTTTATCGCTCGATGTTGGATACGGTACAGGAGCTCCAGTTGCGTTCGTGAAGCTCCAGCCCATAGGTGCGCATTAAACTTCAATTTAGGACGTGTAGATCAACCTCCTTTCCTTCCCTTTGTTAGTGTTTATAAATGTTTATTCCGTCGTATACGAAGGTGAATTATTCTAGGCATTAGTGAAAAAGTAGAACAAACTACAATTTCTTGAGCCTCGTTGATTTTATGTAGATTTTAACATTGTTCAAAACAATGTCAATGATAGTATCTAATTAAATATTTAATACCCACTCCATTTTTTCCGCATTTCATTTACTCATCCGAATTCGTCGGGATTTATTATTAAAACAAAAATATATTTATAAACAAACACTCAAATTTTCTACAGATTCCCAACTTAACATTTTTAAATGGTTTCTTTCAATTCTCAACTTGAACAACAATTTTCCAGTTCCATCCCATTTCTGCTTCCTCTTTCAACACAATGATCGCCAGTTTAATGTAATAAAAATCTATCCTTGTAGGAAAAAAAAACATATAATTAAAAATGAAAATAAAAAGGAAAACAACGAAAATTCCGGCTGGTGCTGCTGCTAGCAACCAACGTCCTCCTCCACTTATTGCCAAATGGAACGGAAACTGATAAGGACACATCAATTTATTTCATTTCACTGAATACGACAACTACCAGTTTTCATTTGCCCCATTCAGTTGTTGCCATAGGATCAGTGTCTTTTCTACAAATACAAACAAGCGGACAGACATGCCAACACACATACAAACAGTTTAGTTACTACAAAAATATGAATATATTCTCTGCGAGCGGATATTGCTGGCAATAGCAGAAGGATACAGACACACACTAATTGAATTGAATAAGGATAACAACAACAATGGCATCTGTTTTTCCCCTTTTACTTTGATTTGCATTAATAAATATTTTATAGTAGTATAATTTCATTGGGAAATTTTTGAATGATTTTGCTATACAAACCGTAAATGATTGTTTTCGTTCTTCTCCATCTTCTTCTTCTACTTCTTCCTCTGTTTTTTGTTGCTGTTAATGTTTGTGTTAGTGCTATTTGTTGTTATAGTTATTTGCTGTTGCTGTTTAATCAGCAATAACTTTTTTGGGAAAGTGAGAGAGTGAGCACATTTATCGTTTGTGGTAGCAGCAACATCAGCAGCAATGAGCTAAGTAGAACACAACTGAGCCAAAGCAACATCATAAATAATATTTTCCACTAATGCCTTCATTTTTTCGTTACGCTACATTCAGTTTGCTGAGTTGTATCAATTTTTGTCTTTTCTCATGTAGTTAAAGAGTAGTGACAGCAACAAAATATTGCAGCAATATGGCAATGTGATATATGTATGTATGTAAAAGATCTGTGTTGAAAGAAGAGCTGGTCTGAAACGGGGTTCGTTTCTTTCTGATATATTAGGGTCTTGCATCCTCACGTCTATTAAATTGGCCATTGAGTAAAACTACAGCAATAAGATCATGGGCAACAGAGCAAAATTGTGGTATAACCAGACATAGCTGGACCACAATGCACATTGGATGTACTAGACAGCTACTTAACCTTGGGAGAAACTCAACCAGCGCAATGTCTTCGTTGTTGCTTACGGGTCACTGCGTAATGGGGAAAATGCTACAAGATTATGCTTTCCATTCAACGACTGCTGTCGACGTTGTGGCTTTGGGGAAACAATCGCAACACTTCCTGAGTGAAAGCCCATGCTTGGCTGTGAGGAGATTAACTCGTCTGCCCGTGCTATCATCCATAAATATTAAGGCCATAGCCATATGCGAATCCTCATCGTTCTCCATTTCTTGGAGTGGTATCTCAACAATGTGCTTAAGTCTGCTGCCACTCCAACCTACACCTAACCGATGTAGGTGAATTTTTTAACTATTATGATTTCTGGTTATTTGTAGTTTCCTTGTATTGACATCTCAAAGTTTTACTTTCTTAGTTAAGATCGTATTAGAAACTTCTCGGTTAATTGCGTTTTTTGGTAAATTAAATTCAAAATTGTGGAATTCATTAGACCCTGTCAAGGGAGTTTTTCTTAATTGCATAATTTATTCAATAAACCTGGTATGGGTTAATTCTACCAAAAACTGTAAGTTATATTGTCAGCCCAATTAAGCGGTAACTAACCTTACCTTTTATAGTCTATTTTTTTTTAATAGGTTTAACGTATTATGGGCATGGCATGAGCGCAAAAACCAGTCAGTGTAGACTCACTGATGCCATTTGTACTTACTTAACTATTTCAGGCAGAGGTAGAGAACGTCGGCCTCGCTGAATCTCTTCTTTCCATTCTTCTGTTTTAAGTAAACTTTTTGATTAATTTCAAAGGAATTTAAGTGTTTTATTTTTGTTGCTATCAGTGTGTATGTGTTTATGTGTGTGTGTGTGCTTGTGTGTGCTTGTGTGTGCTTGTGTGTTCACTTTATTGCCAACAATTTAAAATTTATGAATACAAACGAGACGCACAAACAAAAATCATTTGTCATAAATAAAATCGTAAATTATGTTGAAAATTATTATATTATTGCCAGCCGCAACCGCTTTTCAATTTTGTTATGGTTTCATCGTTTCGGTGGGTTATAAAATGCTGTGCTTAAAAGTAATAGACGCAACAACAACAATAATCACAGCAAATACTTTTGGGTATTCATACTACTTTGATTCAATTTATTTTGTTGAATATGCGTTCAAGTATCGTTAGCGTGAGAAAGAGAAGTCCGTAGATAGTGAAAGGAATATATTTTAGAAAGAGTGAGTGCGAGCGCGTGTAGGAGGAGCGAAAGGTATCTATAATTTGTTTATGCTTTGATGGCATAATTGCTTTAGGACTTGTCTGGCTTCTAGTCATCTCAGAGGAAACATTTGGCATGCGGCAAGGTCATGGCAAAGCATTATTCCATCTTTCTATCTATGTAAGAAGAGTATCTCCATAGCAAGTAACCAGAACTTTGTTCTGTGTGTTTCAGGAACAAATTTATTTTTGATTGTAAGCAGCATCAACCATTTTCTCCATTTCTATCGGCGTGTGTTTGTTGTTGTTTTGTGTGCGTTTAAATCTTTTGGGGACATTAAGCACCTTTTTTGTTTTTGCTGTTTCTGCTGTCAGTCTTAGGCAACTTATGGCACAATAATGTGCGACAATTTCGAAAATGTAATTAGCAATGGTGTTTATTTGTGTGTAGCATACTGTATTTTGTGTTCGTATCCTACAGAGAGGCATTTAATTGATTTATTAATATTTTATATATGCATGCATCAAACTACTTATGTAGAACGAGTATAAAGATTCATGATTTATGATAATCGAATTTTGTTTGAATGTGCGCAATAAATTCGTGTGGTCGAATTAACATAAATTGTTGAGGTCAATGAGGTTTCTATGGCAAAGATTTGAGTGAGAAATTAAAATTATCAGGTTAATTTTAGAATGCAAACAAAATTTGTATGTTATTTAATAGATTTTAGTAAAGTACTTCGTATAAGGAGTGAGATCGAAAAAATCGGACACCTTTGAAAGACCACTGCTTTGAAACTCTTCATCTGAATGAAAAAATTCAAACAGTAGGCTTTGCGTTGCAGTAATTCACATGTTTTTTGACTTGTGAACTTCCAGTTGAGTCATGGCATGGGAAGTGGAAAGAAGCGATTCAGCTGTTGAATTATTTCGAGAAAATCCGCAGTGGAGCCAGAAAACCATTGCAAATAAGGCGAAAGTTGCACAAAATACTGTCTCGATGATTCTTAAAAACTGTAATAAAGACTTAACAGTTGCTAGGAAATATGGTTCTGGAAGGAAATGCGGTTTCGTGTCTCCACAAAAGGCGAAGAAAGTCGATGCTCTCTTAGAGAAGAATCCAGCGTCTAATCGAAAATTGGCGGAAAAAGCGAGTTGCAGTGAGTTTTTAGTTCGTAAAATTAAAAAAGATGCAGGCCTTAAAACATGCAAAGTGCAGTCAGTACCCGACAGGAACGCTACTAAGAACTTGGTAGCCCAGAGCCGAGCTAAAAAGTTGAAGACATATTTTTTATAAAAATTCGATTGCTGTGTTATGAACGATGAAACATACGTGTTGTCTAAATTTTCTCAATTGTCTGGTCAAGAGTTTTACACCGCAAAGGAACGAGGAGGAGTTGAGGAAAGATTTAAGACAAAACAAAAGTCCAAGTTCCCGAAGAAGTTTCTGGTATGGCAAGCGATTTGTAGTTATGGGCTAAGGAGGAAAAGTTTCGTAACAAGTGGCACTGTTAATGCCGAAATTTATGTGAAGGAGTGCCTCTAAAAGAGATTGCTGCCCTTCATTAGAAAGCACAGTGTATCTACTTTCTTTTGGCCTAATCTAGCCTCCTGCCACTACAGTAAAGTAGCCCAGTGGTTCGAAGACCAAAACATCAAATTGGTACCAAAAATCGCCAACCCACTAAATTGCCCAGAACTTCGGCCTATCGAGAGATATTGGGCTCTAGTGATAAGAACATTAAAGGCAACAAACAAAGAAACAAATTTCATGGAAGATTTTAGAAATAAGTGGAATACTGCCGCCAAGAGAGTCTCAGAAATGACAGTAAAGGCGCTAATGGCAGGCATTCCGAAAAAGCTGTCCGAATTCGGTAAAAAACAACAAACAAATTAGTTTTATTGATCATTTTATCAGAAATTAAATTTTCTTTTCAAAACTGTTTACATTTTTTTATATGGATAAAAAAATGTAAACTGTAAAATGTGGTCGCTGTGGCGTAGTGGTAGTGCGTTGGACTGCTGCGCAGAATGTCCGGGGTTCGAATCTCGGCACAGGCAAAACCAAAAAGTAGAAAAAAGAATTTTTCTACACGGCACCACCTCTTGGCAGGCAATGGCAAACCTACAAGAGTAAAAATTGCTATGAAAAGCTTTTCACTTCGCCGTTCGGATTCGGCATTAAACTGTAGGTCCCTTCCATTCATGTACAAATATAAGACGCACAACATGAGTGGATGCGAAAAGCTCGGCCTAGGCCCTCCATAGGCTGTTGTGCCATTAAATAAAAAAAAAAGGAATTTCAATGCTAGGACAATTTAAAGTTATCCGGATTTTTCGATCTCACTCCTTACCTATGCACAAAAGATTATGTAATATAAAAGTTTGCCTTTTTCACGTATATCCCCTCCAATCACCTTATCAATCAAATCGACTCCTCCTTCATGTTTATTATACAATGTACATAATATAATATGAAATGTGGCTTTTTAGATGCCCCGCGACTTCTGCGTCAAAGTTAACTGATAAAAGTAAAAGGACATCTTTATTAATTTAGGGTCTTTTGATATTAGCGTAACGTTGGGAATGAACACAAATTCATTTGAGTGGTATGTGTGAATTAAAGCTTTTTACGTGCAACATAGTAAGAATGGTGACGCAATTAAAGAGGGTGTTCTGTTGAACATTTTAGCTGAAGAAGGTTATACTCCAGCACGTTCTGTTTTTGAGTATGTATATTACACATTTTAATGTATGTATATTACATTTTTAAAACAGTTGCCATGTCAATGTAACTAGTGGGTAAGTATGTATATAAACATTAAGAGCTAGAACATTTTTGTCCCAGACAAAGTTGTTTCTAATTAAAAGGTAAATATTTTTGTTTTTACATCAACGCTTTACCCCTAATGGGGAATAATTATACCCAATGATGGTTTTATTAAATACTTAAAAAAAATTACATACTTTAGTACTAAGAATTCGTTTTATGTTAAAGTTACTAAATACGGGAGTACCTAAAGGAGGTGAAGTTTTGATGTCAACATAAAAAATGTTTATCTTTTAATTGGGAACGTACTTATTTGGCTCAGACATCATATCTCTACCTTTTCAATTATGTATACTCGTATGTATATTGAACACTTTAACATTGCAGCTGTCACCTTAAAATACAGTGGACCATAATTATCTTTAACAACAATGTTCAGAACAGCAACCTCTTTCATTATTATTAGTATTAATAAACGGTTACTCTGTTGCAAAAATACTGTTGTACTGTGTTATTGTTTTAAGAAGAGAGCTGAACATAGTATTTAATTGCCTTGCAGTGATCTAAAGTTAGCAGCTCCCGTCCACTTTCTACCACATACCACTGCGGGTATCTATCCACCCAAATATATTTCCTGCTTACTCGACTTCCTCGCATAAAAGCTGCAAAAATATTTAAGAACTCTGGACACAGCTCAACTTGATGCAAGTAGGAAGGCAAAAAAAAAGTAATTTTTATGTAAGTTTAACAATAAAAGAAAACATCAATTTAACTCAAAGCCAATTAAAGTTGAAATTGAAGTTGAAGTTGCAATTTGCAAACTCACATTTCCTTTTGTGGAATACACTATGTGTGCAATGAAAAGAACAGCAACAACAGTTGCAACTTAAAGAGGGTAAAATAAACATATAAACAATGTAGAACTACAAATAGTTAAAGGAAGTCAGTAACTTTTCCATTTCCTTTCTTTTTTCTGGTTTTTTATTTTTATTATTTGATTGTTTATTGTTTTAAAGCAACAATGGCAGCACGAATTAGCCAAATAGTAAATAAATGCAGTCACTGACTGCGACCAACCAACAACCGATAAACTTCCGACTACTGGCAACTATTACTTTCTTCTACAACTCTGAAAGACTACAATGCATTTGCAATGTTCATATGTTGGCGTGTATGTTTATGTACGTACAGTGTGTGCTGTAAGTATATGGCCACTTGTACATATGTAACTATTTACGTACCTTTGCTTCGTGTTCTACTTCGCCATTTACGCAGTTACTTCTTGTGACAGAATAAATAAACTTATACACTTTTATGCTTGGTTTAAGTTGATATTTGAGTATGAGTACGTTTCAATGTTGCTAGAGAGAGGGGAAACAGAGGAGAAGACAGACAGTATAGAGGGGGCGGAGAGAGAGAGAGAGAGAGAGAGAGTTACCAAGTTGTTGAAAGCAAGAAAAACTTTCGTTATTGCCAACAACTTAAAGGACAAAGTTTTTTCTTCATTTCCTTCATGGTAAATTTTGTTGTTGTTGTTCGTTAACAACGAATTGCTGGTGCTGTTGCTATTGTTGCTGCTGAAATTGCTGTTGCATAGTAAGTAAACACCATTGATTATTGTTAATACTATGAGAAACGAGTTGTGGCTGTTGATGCCATCCGGTACTGCTGCTGCGACTTGTTTCTGCTGCTACTTACGGCTGTCACTTAACTTTTTCCACACAACTAAGAACAAAGAAATGCACTCTTACATTATCCTTAATTATTTCCCAGTTTAATTCAATCACGCATGTTGTTAGCCTTTTATGATATAGACAACACAGAAATAACTATATTTACAGTCCAACTAGAAGCAGTAAATGCTGTGTGCTGACCAGACATGTATGCTGACAAAGTGAAACTATTTCACCAACATCATCGGCACAGCAGCGCAACTAATACCGCAAGGAACTACTTCTCTTCTCGCATTCTCCTTTACTCGCATTCTCCTTTTCTCTACCCGCCTCTCTCTCTCTCTAACTCCCTCTAGTAAATTAATTTAAAACTTTCTGTGTCTTTATTTTGTTTAGTTTTTCTTTCCTTACAGAAATTTTAATTTAAGTAGTTTCAATTTTTTGTTTTTGTTTTTGTTTTTGCTACTATCCACTTTTGCCACTACTTTGTCAAAACACACTAAATGAAGATTTCAAATTTTTCGGGTTACATATTTTCTTTAATTTTATTTTCGTTTTTCTTTTAATGTCTTTCATTGAATTATCACTCATTCTTCATAAGCTCGAAAAGTTAAAATAAGTTAGTAAATATTCCTAATCTACTTTTTTTATTGTAAATTATATGACTTGTTGTAATATTGTTTGAAATAAAATTGATGTTTAACAAATTTAACTTTTTAATAGTTAGTTACTTCTAAGTGAAGTTTTTTAAAAAGAATTTTTTTTTTTAAATTGTTTTCCTTGTTTGCCGACAAGGAGAACAAGAGAAATTAAATTAAAATGTCATTTATGTTTTAAATGAATTTTCGTTATATTTTTTTTTTTTTTTGACACTATTTTTTTTTATTAAGATTCTAGGATTCAATGAAATGTCTGCATTGAATATTTTCTGTTTGGCTGATTTTAAATTTTCTTAGTCTTTTGTTAGATTTTCTCAAATTTCTAAAGTGCTCGATTCCCTGCAATCCTTAGTTTTCCAGCTCCCGCGAGGATTTTATTTAAAGCTTGGCAGTAATCTTTTGAGTACGGCAGTTAAAGAGTGTGATCTTTTTGCACTTGTATTTAAATCCGCACCCTAACTACAAAAGAAGCACAAATCAAAACTTGAGAATATTGGGGGAAACGATAAAAAAAACCATTTTGACTAACAATACGATAAAAACGATAAAAAAACCATGACTAAAATACTAAAATTTATTATGTGGGAAATAATATGTCGTTATAGTAAATCTTTAAAATTTGGAAGATTACTTCTTTAGCATCGCTTTTATATTTTCGAGGTTATAAAAGATGATCGTGGCAGAACGGAAGTTGTCACATAAGTGAAGGGCAGCACCCTCTATCAATCGAGTATGAAGAAAATGGGGAAATATGTACACATAAATGATGGCCAGCACATAAGTATGCATCCACTATTTATAAAAGGTATAAAAGATGATCGTGGCAGAACGAAAGTTGTCACATGAGTGAAGGGCAGCACCCTCTATCAATCAAATATGAAGAAAATGGTGGAAATATGTACACATAAATGATGGACAGCACATATGCACCCACTATGTGCACTCTATCAATCAATAGAAGAGCCCTCTATCGATTTGTGGAGGGTGCTGATTCACGTATGATTCATACTCGCTTGATAGATGCGCTGAATATGAATCATACTCGATTGATAGAGGGTGCTGCCCATCAGTTTCTAGTAAAATTTATGGAGATGATAATTTTTCAGAGGGCGTTAATTGGAAATGCAAATGATCAAAATGAAATTAATCCAGATATAGCACACCTGGCATCAGAGAATCATCAATTTGAACTATAAAAGGCATATCGTTTGTATCAATCAGCACATAAACAAAACATGTTCATTAAAAATTCTTTCGGGCAAGCCTGTAATGTCTGTGATAGACTCTGGTTTTTACAAAATTGCTAAAAGTAACCAGAAAACCCAAAATAGAAGTGTCTGAAAAATATTATGTGAGGTTATAATTTCTACAATACTTTTGTTATTTTATCAAAATGAATTTATCATTTAAAAAGCAAAATAATTTTATTTACTATTTTTTGTTGTTTCTCAAAACTACCACCCAGAAGGAAAGCAATACGTTGCATGTAGAATTTTAAATTACGTTAATGCAAGTTTAAAGCCAGTGCATGTAGCAATATTAGACAGTGATTTTATTTTGAGAAATATTTTTGTATGTATTTTATGACAAAAAGTTTTTAGATGGATTAAGTCGATGTATATATAATTAAGGTAGCCAGGCATGATGAATTACACTTTAAAACTCGGTCCAATACACTCAATAAAATACCTTTTTTTATATTACAGGAGGTCAATATGCATAAACTGATTAAAATGTAAAATCCAATGTTGACAAGTTCGCTAAAGACGAAAAAATTTACTCAATCGTTTTCTTCTAACTGCTTTCATTGCAGCTTGCACAGTGGCCATTTAATGGAATAGCCAAATTTCTATCGGCCAGTAACCTCGATTCGGACAAATGCAGTTAATCTGACTACCACAATTCGGGTCCTTGAAAACCAGATGTCTGTACGTACCTGTTGCACTAGCTCAGCTTGAGTTTGACCTCTCAAATTTGCTGACTAGCTGGCTGCGAAAAATGTTGTCGTTAGTTTAATTGACAGAGATATAACGATGCCAGAGCATTGACTTTTGGTTTATGTATTGAAGGGATGATAAAGAAACAGGAAGTGGGAACACTTGCTTTGAATTGAATAAGAATATAGTTGACACGGAAAATGCGGCATTGTTGTTCCATTTTATACATTTATTAATGGTTTCTCCGAAAAGCTCGGCCTAGGCCCTCCATGGGCTGTTGTGCTATTAAAAGTAAAAGTAATGGTTTCTCCATGGAATGTGATATATTTGACTTTGAGGTTGTGTTAATTTTTTCATTTTTTCAAATGTGGGAACAAGTTTCATTATGGCTGAGATATTAATCGGTAAGGTAAGCTGAGCTTTTCGCATGATTCGTTTTTAGATTCGTAGGACGATGTTGTTTGTGTACAGCGGCCCAATTAGTCTACTGTTCGTGAAGCTTCACTTACTTACTTACTTTTAATGGCACAACAGCCCATGGAGGGCCTAGGCCGAGCTTTTCGCATCCACTCATGTTGTGCGTCTTATATTTGTACATGAATGGAAGGCACATACAGTTTAATGCGGAATCCGAACGGCGAAGTGAAAAGCTTTTCATAGCAATTTTTACTCTTGTAGGTTTGCCATTGCCTGCCAAGAGGTGGTGCCGTGTAGAAAAATTATTTTTTCTAGTTTTTGATTTTGCCTGTGCCGAGATTCGAACCCCGGCCATTCTGCGTAGCAGTCCAACGCACTACCACTACGCCACAGCGACCACTCTGTTCATGAAGCAGAAATATTAAATATGAGGTGGTTGTCATTTTTACTGAATAATACATACTAAATTGTGTATACTTTGGCTCCAATGTTATTTAGTTTCTTCCAATCCATTTCCAGCTAACGAGTATAGAAAGTTACTATTTGATCTACTTGGATTGAGAAAGACATTAAAGTAATTAAATCATTAATTCAAATAGCACCACCCTCCGTTGCCAACTATTTACTTGCGGGCATAGATAAATATATATATATATGTACTCGTATGTATATTATAGCATATGAATGCATGTCTTTCATAATGACAGCATAGTCAAATATATACAACATTTTATTGAACCGTAGGGAATTTATGTGGTGGGTGGGGTGGCATAATGTACTATAATAAAAATATCGCGTCTGTCATGCATAAGCGAATTGACCACTAAGTAGACCGCAGAATACACAAACAAACAAATTGAAACGCCTAAATGCTTGCTATAATATAATACACAACACACACACACATATACGCACTTACTATGGACATACACCGAATTAAAGTTAAAATAATTTACGGTAAGCAAATATATGTATGTAACCTTTGCGTTTTTCCTTCACTCAGACGACATATGCACACACATACACACACACACACAAATGTAGAGAAACCAAAGCTCATTTAAATACATGAGCATAAATTGCATTTCATGTACACATAAAGAGACACACACATACACTTACTCGATAAACGAGTAGAAGAACATTAGTTAATGTATAAATATGTATCAACTGCCAATAACACAAGCAATATGTACTTACTACAACTGGCTAAAAACAACAACAACAGCAAACAAAAATTCGCAAATTACCAGAAAAGCAAGTGAAAATGAATAAAAAAAAAAAAAACATTGTTTATCGCCCACAAAATACAGAACATTAGAAAGGATAAATACACGCCAAGGACTTAAGTTAGAAATTTATGTGTATTTGTAGTTAATGGTGGCAGTGATGATGGTGATGATGCCGATGGTGGATGGTGGTGGCAGCAATGATGATATCGCTGACATAGGCTACTACCACCACCTATACTCAAACAATATATGGAGTGAAGTTGACTGGAGTGAAATGAAGTGAAGTGGAGTGGAGTGGAACAACGCGTATACATATATTGTTCACACACAGACACAGTGGCGATTTTGAACTTTACTTGCCTCCGTCTGTACATCTGCCTGCCTGCCTGCCTAACTTTATCCGTCTGCCTAACTATGAATGACACTGAAAATCCGGCGATAAATGTTACCATGAACAACAATAGGCCGCACATCTCCATATTTATGTATGTCGAGTGCAAATTTGTGGACAAATTTGTGTGTCGCTAGTGTGTATTTTGTCGACGATGGTCGGTGTGTGTTTTACACTGTGCAGGCGGACATTTCTGTCACATTGAGCGGAAGCTAAAACAAAATTGTATTGTCTCTAATCCAATAGCTTTCCTATTCGATAATACAGTGGTGAGCAGTGATAGCAGCAGCATCAGCAGCAGCATCAGCAGCAGCATCAGCAGCAGCATCAGCAGCAGCAGTAGCACCAGCAAAGCGATACCAAAGAAACTCAATTTATATGCTTGTAAATATTGATGAGGCAACAAGCGGTTTATTTTACGTACATAGCGCATACAAACGTACGACTACGACTACGACGACGACTACGACTACCACTACGACGACGACTACGACTACGATACTTGGGTAAATCAACTTATTTATGGATGATTATAATGATGCTACTTTGCTGTTGTTGCTGCTGCCACAGTAAAAACAGTTACTAACAAAACTATTTGTACATTACATAGTAGAAGTAATAATCGAATACTTATAAATTCGCTTTCTGTAGCACAATTTAAATATGTCTTACTAGTTTTAGTAGTAGAAATATCTTACATCTCATTGGAAGCCTATAAAATTTTGTACTGTGAAAGCATGCACCAACATTTGACGACCATCTAACGTGGATCGATATAATGTTATCAATATGTAAGTGGGAGTTCTCCAACTTTCTGATGTAAATTTTAATCTCCGGAATCCGAGATTTATCGTTCTCTTAGGATTTAGTAGACATCAAACATATTCTCGAATGAGGCCACAACCTCGAGAAGAGAGGCCTGAATTCACTGGAACACTTGCACAATCTAACGAAATGAGTTATATAGAGTAGACAAGAAGGAAAACCCATAGGGGTTAATATAAGACTTGAGGTATTTTTTTTTTTTGATCTGATGATATCCATTAACTAATATCGACTCAAGGGAATTAACTATGTAAAACTCAAGAATTGCGGCGGAATTTTTCAGAGTGTTGAAAAAAGATTTATATATTTATTAGTCGTTCATCTGAGTTGGAATCGTCGGGATTGAGAAATCATCAGTGATAAGTGATCTACTCGAGATATTCTCTACATATGCTACTCGTTTATATGGCGAACATAGCTAAAAAAAATTCAATCTATAAACGGCGTGCAGACCAAATTGTCTTGGTGGGTGCAACGAAAACTTTTCAGCCAGTTTTTTACTTCATTTGCCAACAATGGCAAAGACAGATATTAGCAAGAGAACACTCTATCAACCAAATCACTTTCCAGCTCTTAGTTCTGGTAGTGCGTATGAAAATTCAAAGAAAGCTTTCTCATTTCTTGAGCTCTCAATCTCATGATGATTATAAAACTGAAATTATTTAACTCATATAACTGTGGAAAACGCCGGATATTTTCAGCCATAAACGACTAAAACGAAGAAATTTGCTGGTTCCAAAAACTTCATATATCTGAACTACTTGAGTCAAAGACATAAGGTGCTTGAACTAGTGAGGTTACTTTTGAACAATTTTAACAATATTTTCTCGCACTTCCACTTCGTTTGCCATTTTCGCGTTAAATAAATTTTTATTGTCTTTAACTGACACATAATATTTTCTGGCATTTAAGTCAAAGCTACTAAGATAAAAATTTTTGATTTTGAATCTTTCAATAGCACAGTATGGAAAGAAATGTAACGGACAATTTTATTCGACGCAGTCCTTACTCTGATTATGTGGAAAAGGAAGCAATGGAAACCAGAACAAAATTTATGGGTGCTCCATTGGAAGAAAAGTAATAGGAAAAGTAGAAACGTTTTCAGCTCATTCACACTGTTGCAGTGCCGGAACCTGAGGGTCAGGGGCATGGAGTTTGGTTTGATTTGTGAAGCGCTTTTGCTTTAAGTTCGATTTGTGAATCAAATTTGATCTTAAAATTTTATATTTATTGAATTTGCTCTGAAATTTAGCAAGAATTTTTGGCTCGAGTTTCGTTTGATTTATGGTATTTTATTTGGTTTAAATTTTTTTATAAATATATTTTTTTAATTATGTTTTCTTATTTTGTTATGAGTCTTTTCATTTTGTCTCTATTCTGGGTTTGAAATTTGGTGTGACTTTTAATATAAGTTTTGGTATGGGGCTTGGACTGACTTTCAGTCTGGATTCTAGACCTATTTTCATCTTATTTTAAGTTTGAGCTTATCGATTGTGTGTCTAGAGTTTGTTTTGACCTTGGATATCGTTTTTAATCTAATAACTATCCTATAATTTAATACAATAAGCACTCAGTTAAATTGTAAGATTAAGTTTTTATTACTTTACGTTACTTTTTATCGATCAGTGCGGTCATGGATATGCCCCACGGTCGTTCAAAGCAAAAGGCAGAGATTCGTCGAAGAAAAGCGATAATTATGGATGGGTGCTGTGGAATTTTTGTTCAATAATTTAAGATTTTTATTATCTGAAGCTCTTGTCGATCTTTAGCGATTTTTGCTAAGGAGTAAAATTGTTAAAAGAAAAAATAGCCTAAACCAATTCTGTATGAGCTCAAAATCGGCATCCAAATAAGAAAACCTATGTAAGTAGCACGCAATAGATGTCCATACTTTTGTGACCCACTGTACTTAACTTTGTCCATGAAAATCAGCTTGTTTTACAATACTTTGTAGGAGGATTTAACGTATTGGTTGGTTGGGATTTTGAATCTATTGACAGAATATTTATGTTTTTATTAAGTACAACTAGAGGACACAGAGCACAACCAAAAGAACATATATACATAGATGAGGACAGATGGATAGACAGACAATTGCTAAGTATTTTTGTAGTACAAATATAATATAATTAGATGCTAAAAATGTTACAAAGAGCAATCAATATGAATTAGTTTAGTTATGGATAGGATAGAAAGTTTGAAATAGAAACTTTTTGGGAAAACACAATAACACAAAAACAAATCTGTGTCTGAGGAATTTTTTGTATGTTCTATAAGTATGCATATATTTCTTACTTTCATTTAACAATGAAGAATATGAAAAAAAAATAAACTCAACTCCAACTTACTCAAAGATTATAAGCTTCAATTGCTTTCATTGCTCCTCTGGCTGCATTTACTTTTTCCACTGTTGCTGATTCTGCTTCTGATTGCTGTTGTTTCTTATGTTGTTGTTCTTATTGCAATATTCCTTCAGTGTAATGCAATTTTCTCATTCAGACACAGCCATATTGACATAAAGCTAACAAAATAAGCAGTCAACCAAACCGAAGGCGAATGAACGATGAACCAAAAATGTTTATGTGTCTATGTGTATGTGTGTCGCTCCCTGCCTCTCTCTGCGTTTCACGTGCGTTTGTATTTCTATGTGTTTTTCTCTCTGTATGAGCAGTGAACTGAAAGTGGCCCTTTGGCATGAAGATTTCATTTTGATTTTTTCCTTCTGCTGCGGTTGGTCGATGTTGTTGCTTTATCTCTTTTCCTGTTGCTATTGCTACCGCTTTGACTTTGTTGCAGCTGCAATCTTTTTTCAATACTCTTTTTATTCTTGTAAGGACTACAATCCTGACTACTGACTTTTTCTGCTATTTCTACATGTACTTTTCATGAAAAACGTTTTCATTCGGCTTATATTTTCCTTCGAACTTTTCGTCGTCGTCATCATCGTTATCGCTATCTTCATCTTCATCGTCGCTGTCGCTGTCGCTGTCGTTGTCATTTCATCATGTACGATGTCTGTCCATCTGTCTGACTGCCTGTCTACATATGTAGCTCTGACTCTGATGACGTTGTAGCCTTTGGCTAAGTGCTGCTCGCTTTCATCGTTGCATCAAACAATTCTTTCCTTGAACCAAAGTTTGGTTTACTTTATTTGAGACTTCTCCTATACACTTTTTTTTTTGCTTTTTATTTAAACTCCAAAAAAAAAAAAAAACCAATGAAAACAAAAACTGTGAAAAATATTGTAGGCACTTTGACCAATAAACTCTGGCATTATTCCCATACAACTTGGGAATGTTCAGCGTACAACGACGTATCGTTCAGCACTGCTGGAAGTTAGAGCGAGCGACGGGCACATGCTGTTGTTGATACTTACTGCGATACACTTGCCATTATACTTTGAATACATACACTCGCTTGTATGTAAGCAGCTAACTACGTGTGTGTGTGTGTATTGCGAATCGCCATCGTCCACGAGCGAGCGCATAAAAGAAGATAAACTTAATTTTTTTTCGCATTAGTTGTGAACGATGTTTTTTTTTTGTGTGACTTTTTTGTGTGTTTGTTGAGATAAAAAGTAAAATCGGAAGTACACAATGTCCTTAATGAAAGTTTCATGAACTTCCGTTTAACACACACACATACATACACACTTGCATGAACATACTTTTGCCTTGTAATGTAAGTAACATATATGTATGTACATACATATGGATCATATTACTTATGCACCTAACCCAGTGGTAAAAGTAAGCATGGAACTAACCCCAGATTGAGCGTAGCCTGTCATATGAAATCCTTACTGAGTTCGCATTGGCTATTATTATCTCCTTACTGTGGGTACGATAGACCTAACTTGTCGCAGTACATTTAACTATGTTAATATCAATCGATCTATAATATGATGTTTTCTCAAGGATTCTATAAAAATATATGCCTATATAAATGAATGAATCCAGTAGAGTTAAAGTTATGAACGACTCAAAATTATGTAGTAACTAAGGAGGTTGGTACTGACATGTAAACTCTTGCAGTTTTTTACTCTAAGGTTGAGAAGGTTTAAATGTCATTTAGCCATTGCACCCCTGGTAGGCAGACTCAGAAAGTACCTGATTGCATTACTGTTCAGTGTGTTAATGAAAAATTCGTTGAACTCATTGAATAAAGTCATAAAGTTTTTTGCTCTTCGGTTGAGGTGAAGTTACTTCTGCGAAGAATAAATTGCTTACCTGTTCCATTGATTCTTTTGCATTTTTGCCATATAAAACCTCATTTTCTTACTTGCATTTCTGAATGGAATCAGCTCCAGAAGACATCACTTCTTTGTTGCTTAGCTCGTCTAAAAATATTAAACTTACTGATTCAGTTGTGTTGCCTAAGCAGCAGCTAAAACGATCAATTCATGTAATCTTTCGGAGTTTTTCCAAATTTTTTTATAATTAAAGTATGTTGAAATAGCAATACGAGCTTTTGGATTGATTCTACCTTTGGTACAAGAGATGTCTACAACTTTTATTCTATTATTCTCATTTACCTAATTTTTTGACATGTTTCTATTGACCATAGTTCTTGTTGTTGATAGAGGCTCGGACATCTTCTATTCCATTTTTGATTAGCTTTAGTTTTTCAAAAATCAACTATCAACTATTGGTTGCTCAAGAAAATCTCAAAAAATTAAAAGGTTCAGGTAAAATCTTGCATTATTTTCACTCTGTCCAAATCGTTTAACCCATTTTTCACTGATTCTGGTCTTGTATCATTGGATGCCTGCCGACCACTTTGTTCTACTATTCGCAATTTAGCATTTCCATTGCTGTTCCTGATAGCTAGTCTCAAAAATATCTGTTTCTATTATTTATCAAAAATTCATTGATCTTACCCGATGGCACAAGCTGTACCTAACGAAATTCGTTTATGAAAAGTCGCTCTTAGCTTTCCAATGCAGTTATGCCAGCTTAAGAAGTTGTTTTGATGACTGCCTTTGAATTTACTATTTCTGAAATTTTGATAACTCAGTGCAAGCCGAACATTTTTTTCCTCTAAAGTTCAGGTGCTTAAAAATTTAGCAAAATTTGACTCTCATCTATTCTAGTTCTATTTTTACCAGTCTGCTTCCCACTGGGAAAAAGTACATGTGTATGTACGATTATGTGGCGTTTATGCATGAGATTCTTTTCAGTTTGGTTCGTAGAGAGTAGATAAGTATATATAAAAAAAAATTAAACAAGTATCTTTTAACTCGTCGTTTTTATATTTATTTTTTTCTTAATACGATCCTTTAATTTATTTTCCATCATTTTTGTTGTTCTTTTGTTTTGTGACTTTATTACTGTTTTTTTTTTTTTTTTTTTTGGTTATTTGCGCTAAACTTGTTTAGTTTAGCGGAAATGTTGCTTGTATAATTTGTTGTAAGATTGCGCTATTGCCAGAGTGTTGCATGTTTGTTTTATACCATACTCCAATGGAAGTAAGCATGTGTGCTTGTTTTTTTTTTGTTTGTTGAAGTTTTATGTTCTATACAATTTTGTTTCTTTATTTATATTTTTGTCTTCTTGAAGCTGATATTTGTGGCAGCTTTTTACGCTGCTTTGACAGTGTGTGTGTGTGTGTGTGTACCTCCTTTGTGTGGAAATTAAGCTTTGAAAAATGCGATTCTCATTTAAGAAAATTACTTTCATTTGTGTGGTTCTGTTATTTTTGTTATTTTCTTTTTTAATTTTCTATGTCTGCAGTGTAGCCTTCTTTGCCTTTTCTTTTGCTTTGCGGTGCTTTTTTTTCTGTATTTCGGTTTGTTTTATATTTTTTGGTAATTAAGTAAATTTTCTAAATGGAATTAAGATCACCAAAGCATGTGTCAGTGGGAAATAGCATATTACTGGTTTTCTAATTTGTATTTCATTTATTTCGTTCAAGATTAAAAATACGCGCTAGAAATGCATTGTGGTTTTAATTTTTAGGCTACTCACATGACTGACCCATGGCAAGGGTTTGCTCCCTTCTTCTTCTTTTAGTGGCACAACAGCCCATGTAGGGTCTAGGTCGAGATTTTCGTACCCACTCATGTTGTTATATTTGCACGTGAATGAAAGGGATCTTCAGCTTTATGCCGAATCCGAATGGCGAATTAAAAAGCTGTTCATTGACAATGTTATACTTTTGTGGGTATGCCATTGCCTGTCAAGAGGTGGAGCTGTGTAGACTTTCTCTACGTTTTTAATTTTGCTTGTACCGAGATTCAAACCTGCGTAGCAAGCCAACATACTACCAACTACACCACAGCGACCACTATGACATTTGGTTACTCTAAGAAGTTTTAAAAAAATTGTAGTGTATCTTAGAGTGTGTAAGGAGAGTGCATAAACATTCATATGCAACAAGGGAGAGAACGAATGTTCTCTGAGATCAAATACTATTAAGTCATTATTTGGAAAAAAGTTAGTAAAAGTTAAATTCAGCGAAATGTGAAAAATTGGCACTTCCGTGGAAATTTTGATATCTTTTTATAAATTTTTACTCTTGCATAAAACAAAAATATACATACAGTTTGTGGTTTTTTCTAAATGGGTTTCCTATTTCAAATGCAATGTAATTAAATTTACTATTTATTCTCTTATTTTTCAACCAAATTTCTATTATTCGAAAAGAAAGCGAGGTGACGTATGATAAATATCAATAATAATAAATGCTGAAAATGTAGTAGTTTTAAAGCCAGTATATGTACAGGGTGTTTTTTTAGCAGTGTGGTTTCCAAGAATTTAGCTCTATTATAAAGAAAAAAGATTTGCCATTATGTTTTAAAACGATTTCGAGAAAGTGGCCACCGCAGCTGGTTCGAATAAATTCCAGCCGAGAGGCCCAATTTTCGACCATTTTTTGCAGCAATTTTGGACGTATGTCAGTAATAACGCGCCGAATATTCTCTTCCAAGGCCCGAGACAATTTTCTCGGTCTTATCTGCGTAGACAAGCGACTTCACATAACCCAAAAAAAAATAGTCCAGCGGTGTTCAATCGCACGATCTTGGAGGCCACGCCACAGGCCCATGAGCCCACGACGCGAGATAATGCGCTCACCAAAAGTTTCCTTCAATAAATTGATTGCGATTGTTTCGTTGGCTGTATGGCATGTAGCGCCGTCTTATTGGAACCAAAGGTCGTCCTCCAATTCAGGCACGAAAAAGTGATTAATCATGGCTCTATAGCGTTCCCCATTGACTGTAACATTATGACCGGCTTCATCTTTGAAGAAATATGGACCAATGATTCCCTCTGCCCATAGAGCACACCAAACTGTGACTTTTTGAGAATGTAACGGCATCTCAACAATGGTTTGAATGGCTTGTGGATTATGAGCACTCCAAATGCTATAATTTTGCTTATTAACGTACCCATTCAACCAAAAGTGAGCTTCACCGCTGAACAAAATTTTCTTGTAAAAATCGGGATCGGTGGAGAACTCGTTTTGGGCTTATTCACCTAACGCGCGACGCGCTTGATGGTCGTACTTCTTCAATTCTTGAAATGGCAAACCAAACTGAGCATAAATCAAGTGACAGCTCTCAAAAAGACCAATTCCGAAAAAAGTATTGCCAGATTGAAAACCACACTTCTTCACCCTTTGTAAGTAGAAAAATAGTCCAAATGTTTAAAATGGCTTAAACGTGAGTTTGTTTCTACAATATCCGTTTAAGATCTCAAATATCTTATACTTGTCTTGATACCTGGTCAATTATTTACAGATTTTTTAGATTGCTAGAAATGTCAAAGGCTCACAAATCGTAGGCTAAAATCTCTGAAGTCAAACTGTGTCATTGCCTAAATTCATCAAGTAATGAGTTTTATTTCTTTTTATTGAGAATAAAAGTTTGAAATTCTTTCGGAATGTTTGTTTGGGTTTAAAGTAGACTGTCTTTGGTTGGGTAGAATTTGTAGGCTTCTTTGACTGCTAGAAAATGCAAAGACCCAAAAATATCGTACCAGTCTCACAGTTGATGTCGAACCAATCACTATAAAGTTCTACGTGTTATTGTTGGGATAAAATGTGTTCAAATCTTTACTGCAGTTTTGTTTGGGTATTTGGAAGTTTTTAATTATTAGTCAAAGTGTTACTATAGTTACTTACGATTAGTTACTATATCGGTAATTTCTGGCAGTACAGAGTTCTACTACTCCACATCTGGTTGCACTGGAGGCCGCGAAGGTATTACTATGCATACAGTTCCATGAGCTAACTTCAGATCTAGATGGTCTAGCACGTTTCAAACATTTATTAGAGCTAGTAAAGGTTTATCTTTTAACGCTACTAAAAGCATGCTTATTGTAACTCTTTTCTATAGCATGATGCATATGCCAGAATTGGCCTAATAAATTTACTTAGTTTTCCAAGAATTATCTTTGATCAACACTTTGATCATTATAACTAATCTATCCAATCCATTGACAACTTCTTCTTCTTCTTTTAATGGTACAACAACCCATAGGCAATTTTTACTCTTGGAGGTTTGCCGTTGCTTGCCAAGACGTGGTGCCGCATAGAAAAATTGTATTTTCTTCTTTTATATTTTGACTATGTCGGGATTCGATCTCCGGACACAATGTTCAGTTTTGCTAGAACTTCTCGTTTCAATTCATAAAAGTCAAGCATACAAAATTCAACAGGGCAAATAGAAAAAATAATGATATTTTTGAATATCAACATTTTTGTGAAATATAATTTTTCTATATTAAATTTATAAAATATCCGTCTTCTTCTTTTTCTTTACTGCATTTCATTAAGGAGATATGTATGTATGTATGTATGTATATTTGTATATGTAAATGTATGGATGTATTATTGTGGTTGTCGTTTTGTAATAACAACTTGTTATATCATTTATGTATTTGCTTACTAAGCTTAGCTCTTCATCGGTGCTTCCCCTCTCTCATTCTCCCTTCTTTCCTTTCTTCCACCCACCTATCAATCTTCCTTCCAATAAAGACATTACTTGCAATTCATAGGGGTACACTCTTACACTCTGTGTATTAAATATATCAATAAAAAAATAAACAAAAACAAAAAATGTTATTATGTTCTGTGTGTTGTTTTGTTGTGTACTTTGCAACCATTCTACGCAAATAAATGAATTTATGTAAATAATCATAGAATAAATAAGAATTTACTATCCAAATCTTCAAAGAACACACACACATACACACCCATTAAGATGATTGCACATAAAAATTAACCACACAAAGACAAATACACACACTAAATAGAAAATTATAGCATAAATCGCATCGATTTGACAGTGCCGCAACATTTACACAAAGCCGAAACATTAATATGTATATAAAAATACATATGCACATACACCAGTATGAATAACTATGTATGCACATACATGTATATGTAAGTGCGTATGTGTGTATTCCCATTTCTGCCCACTTCACTTCCAAGCACTTGGGATTTTGTTTTGCTTTGATATGTTCATAAATACGCTAATGAATTTTCATAGCTACAGAAGAAAGAATTTCTGTGGTATAGCAAAATAGTATTTTTATATAAGTATGTACACTGATGTAAGCAGACAAACACACCCACACACACACTCACTCTCATATTACAAATAAATACATATACATAAATAAATTTATATGTGTTATTTGTATTTACGCTTACAAATTGCGTATTTATTTATGAATCAGAATACACAAAGTAGAGACTCAAATCGCAAAGACTTTACACACATTCGTCGCCGCTGTGAACACAGCTCATTCACAGACAGCAACAACACCAACTAAAAATACGCTGTTATTTTTTTTTTATGATTTTTGCACACCCTAACCTCAGCTACAGAAGCAACATTTTATTCTCTCCCTCGTCATCAGAAATTTGCTTTCAGTTTGGCTTTTGCCTTGAAGTTTATGCTATGGCAGAAATCCCATTTTTATATTCACATTTCACACATTGAAGTTTTGTGTGTTGCTTGTTGGGTTGCCTGGAAAACTGTCTCGTCTATAAGTGTCTTGGATGAGAAAAAATAGCGAAAAACTGAAATGAAAAGGAAATGCGAAATGAGCACATTAAATTGCAGCGCTATTGCATATGAATACTTTCATATGCCATGAATTTATGTAGATTTTAAAAATAGCATCATACTTACATAATTACCGGAAAAAAGTAAATGGGCAATGCAAGAAATTAATTGGAGTTGAAGTTAATGCACTGAAAAACAATTTTTAAATAAAAATACTTGCTCTACCTCAGAATTACATACATATAAAATTTAAATAGAGGCTTTAGTCCAGAAACATAAGATTTTAAGGAGAAAAGTAAAGGCCGTTGAATGTATGTAAGTGAAGATTCAAACGTGAAACGATTGTTTTAGGATACTTGCAAGTAAAACTTAATTGCTGCACAGATATACCTTAGTAACTAAGTAACAAACAATATTTGTTTCAGCAAACAAATTGTTTTTAACCCATGACAACTAGCGAGAACCTAAAGAGGTAAATATGTAAAATTTTATTAATACTTAAAATCTCATTGGAATCTCAGTATCATTCCGAAATGAAAGTTTAGGTGAAATTGCGTTTCAGGTTATTTAACGCTGGGCGTTAAAAGGGTTAAATTGGCCTTTTAGAAAATTAACTCATCACTAGTTGCAAATCTTCACAGTTTTATACATGTTATAACAGAGTTCACCTTATTGGGGTGCCTAGCCACAGTGGCCATGCATGTAACGAAATAATAGATAATGTTTATCCAGTGATTGTTACGACTTAGTTCATTTCATCAGCTTACAGTGACGTAACCAGTATGTATGCTGTATGTATGGTAAAATATGTAAAAATCATTCCATCGCGCAACTGTTACGTTACAGGCATTATGACTACATTAAATTTTAAATCTATGGATCAGTTGATGTGCCCTACTTTTGGAGACCTGGATAATGGTTTTGGTTTGCTTTTTAATCTGCTCTGTTTAGGTAAGGTTGCTAAGACCGCCCTCCCAGAAGGCGGATATTTCCCTATCAGTGGTTTTCATTTATGTAATGCCAATGTGCTATCCCAATTACATCACTTGCTGTTTCAGATGAAAGCAAAGAGATTATATAGTTCCTCTTACGTTATAGCCTTGGCCATCAACTGGAAGATCTTTTTTACCTCCTCTTCATCGTGGCAACTTCTGCACAGTCCGTTCTTCGGAATACGCTAATGTTGGAGCATTGATGCGATAGGACAATGTCCGGTTAATCTGCTTACAGAATTTATTTTCCGTATTCTTCTTTCTTCTTGTAAAAGCACAACAGTCCATGAAGAGCCTAGGCCAAGCTTTTTTGCATCCACTCCTGTTGTGGGTGTTATATTTGAACATGTGTGAAACGGATCTTCAGTTTTATGTCGAATCCGAACGGCGAACTGATAATCTTTTCATAGGCAATTCTTACTCGTGCAGGTTTGCTATCGCTTGCCAAGAGGTGGTGCAATGTAGAAAACTTTTTTTCTCTACCGTCGTTTTTTATTACACTCAATTTTGGTTACGACTTTGGTCTATGATTTAAAAATTTCTCTAACTTTAGGTGAAATTATCGTTTGAATTTTGACTTCTTTGCTTGATGTTTGCTCGGATTTTTGGTTTGACTTTTGGGCTCCTTTTTCTTTAAATTTTGATCCAATTTTTATCTATAATTTTGTCTGAACTCTATTTAAATTTTGTTCTTAATTCGGTTTCCGTTGTGCCTGAGTTTGGTCTAAGTTTTGTTGCGACTTTTCTTCTGAATGTCAGTCTAAATTTTGGTTTGACTTCCGGTTTGATATTTGGTCTTAATATAACCTCCCCTTTTTGGAATATAGATGTTTGTTTTGGTTCATATTTAGTTTGATTTCCTGTTTGAATTATTTTCTCCTTTGCTGTGAATTTAGAGTGATTTTTTGTCTGAATTTTGATTTTATCTTGGTAAAAATTTGAGTTTTAATCTGACTTTTTGAGCGAACATAGGTTTAGTTATTTTTCTGATAATTATCCTATAATTTAGCAAAATCAATTTTCCCAACCCCAGTATTAGGTCTATTACTGGGGTCTCAGTATGGAGTGCCATTAACATAAATCTAAGAAGCTAGTGGGATTTTAATAACATTACGGTACATTTGTGGTTGCCTTGGCGTAGTTGGTGTTGCACAGGAAATCAAATCAACTCAAATCTCGGCACAGGAACAATAAAAAAAAGTAGAAGAAACAAACCTACAAGACTAAAAATTGCTTGAGAAATGCTTTTCACTTCGATTCTGGACTGTAGGTGTAAAAATATAACATGCACAACATTGCTGGATGCGAGAAGATCGGCCTGGGGTCTCTCCATGGGCTGTTGAGCCGTTATGTAAAGAATAAGAAGAAGACATTACTTGAAGGCAACATCAAATAATATATATTTAAAGTAAATTGCTTGTGACAGACATTTGCCGGATGAAAAAAATTAAATTCAGGCAGAAATCTTTTCGAATTGTCAAAGGGGTGGTGCAGGTTTAGCAAATAATTATTCACTTTTTTCGCATTATCTCGCCGCGTGGGCCTGTGGCGTGGCCTCCAAGATCGTGCGATTTAACACCGCTGGACTATTTTTGGTGGTATTATGTGAAGTCGATTGTCTACGCAGATAAGACCGAGAAAATTGACTTGGGCCTTGGAAGAGAATATTCGACGCGTTATTACTGATATACGGCCCCAATTGCTGCAAAAAGTGGTCGAAAATTGGGCCTCTCGGCTGGAGTTTATTCGAACCAGCCGTGGCGGTCATTTGTCCGAAATCATTTTTAACACATAATGGCAAATCCTTATCTTTATAATAAAGCTAAATTCTTGGCCATAACATTAAATTATATGCATTTCATTTCTTCTTGAAAACCACACTTCTAAAAAAAACACCCTGTATATAGCAATATATAAATACATAGTTCCCCTAAAGACATAACTGATTTCCTTCCATGAAATAAACTTAGAAGGACACTGCAAACGAACTTCTTTCTTCAGGGGTAAAAAAAAAATACAATCATTTTGATAGACCTCCTAGAACATTTCGACCTTGTCCTAAATTAAATTTTAATGGAAAAGTATTAAATTGTTTTTTTTTCGTTTTTTCAGAAGTCTCCAGCTGATTTGAAAGGCATTATCCAGAGAATAATCGAGGTGAGTGCATGTAAATATGTACACAATTATACGAACTCTGACGCTAGCTGAAACCTTACAGAATTTCATTATTATTTCTATCCCTTCCCTTACTTCCTCCCTCACTCTACCCTTTCTCCCTCTCTTCTCCTGCTATCACTTTGGTAAACCGACATATTTAATCATTTCAAGCATTTCGTTTCATCCCAAAAACACTTCAATTTCATTTACCAGGGATGGCGATAGACGTGATGCGTTACTAGTAGACATTTTCTGTTCGCTGCTTGGCGTTTATGTGCAAGCGTTACAAATTATCGCAAAACTTTGAACTTTGAGATATTTTTATGCAGATCGATAGATATGACTTCCGTATAATTTTCGGAGTGTACATTGCCTGTACCAATTGCTGGTGATATTTCTAATGTCACGCGCCCGCTCCCTTCTTTTTATTTGACCGCTACTCTTTTCACTTCCATGTGGCGCAATCAGCGAATGAGTCGAATACTACATCAATGAGTCTACTGGCACTGGCTTCTAATGCCAAATCCAATTCCAATCGTTGACGAAAGTGTGGAGGCTCTTTGAATATTTTGCGACTGCTTGACTACTCTGAGTGCTGCATCTGAAGTGCTGAAGTGCTCAACTCACTGTGTCATATTTAACTCTAGCCATATAAGCTAAACATCACGCATGACGAATTTGAATGGAGGCAGCGAAAAGTATGCAATACTTGCCAGACAACTGAAGGGTCAACGAGCAATAAGGGTTGTCGAGTGCTGGTGGGAGAGGGAGACGCTGACTGCACTTTGAGCACATACTATTTGCAGTGCATTTGCTTAGTTGCAGTTGAAATTCGGCTACTACTATTGTATGGTAAATGTCATGTGTTTGTAATTAATTGATGTCTTTGTATTAGTGTTACCCTGCATTTATAAAGTGAAATGTGACTATGGATTCGGTTAAGGATTTGATTGGATGGAGATCATTTGTGGATTGCCTTTCGTGGAATGCAAATAGGTCTACCTAAGTAGAAATTCCTGCAGATAAACCACGAAAAAATTGTGTCCTTTGAGAGCAATATCAATACAAGTAGATATTAAATTTGCTGTAGCCAGAATTTGACTAGACTTATTTGTATTTGACTAATTTTGTTGTTGTTGTAACGATATGATCTCTACTAGAGACTTATCAGGAATTATTAGATTAATCTTAACTGCGATTTTAACTGAGAAAACAAACCAGTTATTTGGTACATTAGTAATGACATAAAAGTTGTAGGGAGCGGACAAAAGAGAGAGATAGAGAGAAGAAATGTAAAACAAAATATATAATAGGCAGAATATAAAATAAGCAGGGGAAGATGAACTATGGTAGAAATGAAAATATGAAAGGCTGGAGAACAGAGAGAGGATGAAGGAAAGGGAAAAAGAAAGGAGGCGGAGAAATAAATAAGAAGGAGGTCATTAGACGGAAGAGGAGAAGGTACAAAAGTGGAAAGAAGAAAGAAAAGAGAAAGCTGACGAAAAGAGTAAATAAAGTAGGAGAAAAGACTTTTAGGTATGAGATAAAGAAGATATTGTACCAAAAACGGGAAAGAGGAAAATAAAAATGGCAAGGAGTAAGAAAAAGTGGAAGAGGATGGGAAAAGAAGCAAAAAAATTGAAAAGAGAGAGTGTGAGGATGGGAAAAGAAGCAAAATAATTGAAAAGAAAGAGTGTGGTTGCTGTGGCGAAGTGGTAGTGCGTTGGACTGTTGCGCAGAGTGTCCGGGGTTCGAATCTCGGCACAGGCAAAATCAAAAAGAAGTAAAAATTGTTTTTTTACACGGCACCAACTCTTGGAAGACAATGGCAAACCCACAAAAGTAAAAATTGTTATGAAAAGCTTTTCACTTCGCCGTTCGGATTCCGCATTAAACTGTAGGTCCCTTCCATTCATGTATAAATATAACAAGCAAAATATGAGTGGATGCGAAAAGCTCGACCTAGGCCCTCCATGGGCTGTTGTGCCATTAAAAGTAAAGTAAAGAGTGTGAGGAATGAAAAAAACCTAAAAAAGAGGGATAAAGATAGAAAAAGGAGAAAACACAGTGAGGGGGAAAGAGAAGAGTGGAAGTGATAGTAAGTAAAAAGAGGAAGAGAAAGAAAAAAGGGTGAGAAGAGTAAAAAGTGTGAGATGAAAGGGAGTGGAAAAAAGAGATAATAAAATAATACGGACTGAAGAGAGTGAGAGAATAGTTAGACTGAGTGTAATTGCAAATGGAGGAAATAGAAGAAAGAGGAAGAGCGCAAAATAAAAGGATTAAAAGGGGTATGTGAGAAGGACAGGGAAAAAGAAAGAAGAGAAAGAGAGGGGAAAACAGCGTAGGTAAGAAAATGGTATAATAATTTAGAAAGAGAGATGGAGAGACAGAGGGGAGGAAAGACGGGCAGGGAAAGAGGGGAAGAAAGAGAGAGAGGAAAGATAGAGAGGAAAGAGAGAGAGGAAAAGAGAGAGGAAGAGACGGAGGAAAAGCCAGGTGATGATTAATAATTGGAAAAATATAGAATAAAGGTAAGAATATATCTTCACTAGATAAAAAAGAGTAAAATGGGAAAGAAGAGAGAGAGAGAGAGAGAGGGAGGGGAATAGATGTAGATGGGAAACAAAGAGAGAAAGTGTCTTTCTTTCTATCATAGTAGACAGAAAGAAAGATAGAAGATTGATGATAGAATAAAGACAGAAGGGAAAGAGGGACGGGAGAGAGGAGGGAGAGGAGGGAGAGGAGGGAGAGGAGGGAGAGGAGGGAGAGGAGGGAGAGGAGGGAGAGGAGGGAGAGGAGGGAGAGGAGGGAGAGGAGGGAGAGGAGGGAGAGGAGGGAGAGGAGGGAGAGGAGGGAGAGGAGGGAGAGGAGGGAGAGGAGGGAGAGGAGGGAGAGGAGGGAGAGGAGGGAGAGGAGGGAGAGGAGGGAGAGGAGGGAGAGGAGGGAGAGGAGGGAGAGGAGGGAGAGGAGGGAGAGGAGGGAGAGGAGGGAGAGGAGGGAGAGGAGGGAGAGGAGGGAGAGGAGGGAGAGGAGGGAGAGGAGGGAGAGGAGGGAGAGGAGGGAGAGGAGGGAGAGGAGGGAGAGGAGGGAGAGGAGGGAGAGGAGGGAGAGGAGGGAGAGGAGGGAGAGGAGGGAGAGGAGGGAGAGGAGGGAGAGGAGGGAGAGGAGGGAGAGGAGGGAGAGGAGGGAGAGGAGGGAGAGGAGGGAGAGGAGGGAGAGGAGGGAGAGGAGGGAGAGGAGGGAGAGGAGGGAGAGGAGGGAGAGGAGGGAGAGGAGGGAGAGGAGGGAGAGGAGGGAGAGGAGGGAGAGGAGGGAGAGGAGGGAGAGGAGGGAGAGGAGGGAGAGGAGGGAGAGGAGGGAGAGGAGGGAGAGGAGGGAGAGGAGGGAGAGGAGGGAGAGGAGGGAGAGGAGGGAGAGGAGGGAGAGGAGGGAGAGGCGGGAGAGGAGGGAGAGGCGGGAGAGGAGGGAGAGGAGAGAGAAATAGGTGTAGGTAAAAAAATAAAATGTGAAATGTAAAATATTTATATAAAATGGTCATTTCAATCGTTAATCAGTTTTAACAATCTAACTATTGAAGGCAAACATAGGAGGAGAACTTTTTTACTGGGTTCAACCCTTCATATTGCTCAAGTTATTTCGTTACAAGCATGTATGTAAATAAGAACAATATGTAAATAAAAATCACTCAATGTAAAGAAACATAGTAAAATTTTTTCAGTATAAATCGCCTTCCCTTCTAAAACGCAACAACAATTTCAACAACCTACAATGTAAATAAAACTTTTATTAAATCCTTGGGCAACTGCAGGCACTTCACTATTTGGCTACATATAGAATATTTATATACGAGAATACTTCTATGTAATACAGCACAATTCTGCTGTATTAAATTATTCAATAGCGAAACAATATCGCAGTTTTAGTGTCATATGAACGTAACACAGGAAAATAATGAAATTATATATACCTAAAGGAAGAAAGATGAACTAGTATGTAAAGGGTGATTTTTTTGCTACTTGGTTTTTGACGTTTATATTTCTGACAGTTCAGGCGTGATTCTTGACATGTGTCAAAGTAAAAAATGCTCAGTTTGGTTTGCCATTTCATCATAGACTTAAACGTGAACAACGTTTGCAAATTAATGAAATTAATTATCAAAATTCGTGCTCTGTGAAAAATGCGTTTAATCGCAAAATTGTCTTCAACGACGAAGCTCCTTTTTGGCTCACTGGATACGTGAATAAGCAGAATTGCTATATTTGGAGTGAAGACCAGCGAGAGGCAATTCAGCAGCTACCAATGCATCCCGAAAAATGCACTGCTTGGTGGGGTTTATGGGCAGGCGGCATCATTGAGTCGTACTTCTTCAAAGACGATGAAGGCCGCAACGTTACGGTTAATGGAGAAAGGTACCGTTCGATGATAACAGACTTTTTTTTGCCGAAAATGCAAGAATTGGACTCGGCCGACATGTGGTTCCAACCGGACGGTACCACACTGCACGCGAAACCATGCATCAATTGAGAGGAAAATTTAGTGAGCAGTTAATCTCACGTTTTGGTGCAGTCAATTGGCTACCAAAATCGTGTGATTTGATCCCGTTAGACTATTTTTGTGTAGCTATGCTAAGTCTCCTGTCTATAGATGAGATTCCAGCCGAAATGTATGAAAAAGTGTGTCAAAATTGGAACTTCAGAATGGACGACCTGAACCGCGGCAACATTATTTCAATGTTCTTTAGAAAGCAAGCTCTTAAAAACTCACGCTTTACATATGCAAACATGCATGTAAAACATTGTAAAACCATTTTCATTTATTTTTGAAACTTGAATTATTTACTATTTTCGTAGGATTTAAGGTAAATACTTAGTTTGTGTTTTGTAATTTTTTGTTGTTATATTACAAATGAACTTCGGTTGTAAGTTGAATAAACTAATGCTTTCAATATATTTCTTTCGTTCATCCCCCGTAATACATCAAATCTATTGTGATTTGGTTTACTACTCTTAATAAAACAATCGTACTATTTTTCATAAAAAATATAATCAAATCAATGAAATTTCTTTACTATCCTGCTTGACTTGTTTCTTTGCCAAATAATAACAGAAAATGAACATAACCAGATTCAAATACTGAAATTTCTAATCATATAAATACACATATATACACAAAAAAGCTGAATATCCACACACGTATGTAGTATATGTATATATTTAAGTGTGTATTTGTGCGTGCACAATTCAACAATCATTCATTATAACAAAAGTTGATTGTTCAGATTTTTGGATATCATAAAGATTTAACCTGTTTGTCGTCATCGCCTTCATTGTACTTGTTCTCGTCAACGTTCATGCACATACGTACATACTCGTAAATTCGTTTGCGAGGAGTAGGTAGTTTCTACTGCTATAGTTGTTATTGTTGTAGTTGCTCCTGTTATTGTGCAGAACTCACATGTCAAGCACAACCTCAAACCTGAGTGAACTACAGGATAATATAATCAACTTTGATTTCAACCACATGTGCTCACACAACCTCACATACACTCACACAGGCACAAACACATGCACTCATATTCACCTATTTGTATATGTAGTATGTATGTATGTATGTAAAAGTGTTTGTATGCATGTACCATATTTAGATACTATTTCGCAATCAGTGTTGAAAATCAATGACAGAAAACCCCAAAGTCAAATGGATTGAATATCGAAGTTTATGATGTTGTCGCTTTAAATTTTCCGTTTGCTTCAAGCGGTTTACGGCAATAGTAGTATCTACGTATGTATAGGTGTTTGCTGTGTGTGTATATATTTGCTTGTGAATGCTTGCCAAATTATATGCTCCATAAGGCATGAATTCCTTTCTTCCACGCTCAGTATTTTTCTGGTTTTTATTTACTTGTTGTGGGTGTTTGAACGTGGATTGCTTATTTGCTTTCAGGGCATACAATCACATACACACAACACATGCATGCGCATACATACATATATAAGATGGCGGCAGCAGGCTCATGTTGCTGGAGTAAATTGAATTTCCATATTTTGAGTGAGTTACATATTCTAGATTACTGGCTTTTTTTCTTTTACTCTGTTATTGTTGGTTTTTGTTTTTTTTTTTAGCAGTTAAATATGGCTTGTGTGTGGAAGTGTGTTTTTCATTAAAATAATAAAATTGCGGTCTTTCAATGCTTTGAGATTCCCACAAATATTTATTCATAAAATTTATGATTTTCATTAGGACTATTTATGCAATTTTTAATTGCGAAAATTTAGTTTTGATTTTCGTATTTAATGAGGGGGTATCGAAGCTTGCAACTGTGATTTGACTGATATCCAAAATTTGATTGCATCAACAAAATTATTTATTGTGATTTAAGTAAAACTGAAAAATGCTAGGATTCGTCTTATTCTCTATTTTTCTGTTTAATTCAGTCGCTAGATGAAATTTCCTACAGAAAATGTACATTCAAGGATAGTGTGTTTGAATTGGATTCATCTTTTTTCCTCTTTTATAAGAACATTTCCATATTTTGCACATTTGTGTAGAAGCTAACACAGCTGCTTGACCTGTTCCCCTAATTTTTGAAGACAAATCATGTAGCTATGCAATATTTCAGATCTATATTTTCAAATGAGTTTTATGCATATTTTTCGTACTAGATTAATTGGTTTTCCAGTTTACCAGTGTCCTCTTAGGAAATAAACCCTTCGAAAAGGTTAACCATAAAAATGGCAGGTTATTTAAAATAATTTCAAAAATTTAATGCATACTTTCAGGCTGCGATGTAATTACAGTTTTTGTTAACCTTTTTTTCATTATTTTTCGGTGGTCGGAAGAAAGCGGAGAATGTTTTAACATATTTCTATAAAGGAAGATACCGTCTAAAAAAATATCACTTAAAGATTCCCTGAT
This sequence comes from Palloptera scutellata, assembly GCA_958295655.1. NCBI lineage: Eukaryota > Metazoa > Arthropoda > Insecta > Diptera > Pallopteridae > Palloptera > Palloptera scutellata. The sequence continues at coordinate 122,708,194 of OY282449.1, forward strand.
AAATTATGAATATAAAAATATAACCTTCGTCAAGATCCTTCCAATTTTTTTTTTAAGTAAAGTTTACTCATCGGACTAAAAAGTTTAATTATATTTTCCTACATTTTAGTAAAAATTTTTTTTTTTCGAAATTGAGGTGTTCTCGCACCATAGTAATAATTTTTATTCGCTAAGATTTTTTTTGAATGTGTTTTGTTCTGACTTTATGAATTTTTGGAATTCGACAATGGAACGAAACACTGTGCGCCGTTGAAAAGATTCAATTTTGGTTATCCAAAACTTAGTATCAGATTATAAATCACTGACCTCCAAAAATCCTGCATATTGAATATTAGGAAACCATCTTCAATTTTCAGCCCATAATTTCATACATCCAGAATTCACTTATTCTGCATTTCTTGAAAAATTAGTTATGTTTTAATATCCTATTCGAAATGAAGCCGATTGCCGATTCACTTAAGCAATTGGTTAAAGAAACGAAATTCACTTGATAAGATTGCATAAATTTAAGCAAACATCTTTCGTGGACACAAAAATGTTTTACCAAAAATATTCAGCAATTTTGAGTCTGCCGTTTTGAAAAAATTTTAACTATACTGAATTTCATGAAGACCTTATAACATCTTCAACCATATTCTTTGAAATCTTTCAAAGTCTGCCACGACCAGGAATTAATTTGAAGCGTTAAACCATCTCAAATTGAAGAATATTTCCTTGTTGCCTATAAATATGCAATACTTTTTTATATAATTACTTAATACTTCTGTGAAGCATTAAACCACTTCAAGTTGAAGAAAATTTCCTTGTTGCCTAAAAATATGCAATACTTTTTTATATAATTACTTAATACTTCTGTGAAGCATTAAGCCACCTCAAGTTGAAGAAAATGTCCTTGTTGCCTAAAACTATGCAATACTTTTTTATATAATTACTTAATACTTCTGTGATAGTTATGAATTTATTTTCCGATATTTTATTACAGTTTCAACTTCATATTTATAGTCTTACAATAAATGTGAATCATAACTAATTTGTTGTATTACATTAAATGAAAAGATATGCTCGCACCACAGAGCCTGTAGTGCAACTACCACTTACATACGAACGTATGCAGCAGATAATTAGTAAAATGATCAAGTACTTATGTACAAAATTCCTTCTTTAATTCAGAAAACGAAATAAAATAAAAATAATAATCTTCTATCCTTTATGGGTAATAAATAACTACTCATAATGAGATCTCATTTGTACAATAAAGCGTCATTTCATTTTTATTATCGGTTACCAATCAAAAATTAATCAGTATAATAATGCTATAAAGAATAAAAGTTTGCCATCATCATTTGCTATTATTGCACACACATTTACTTACACACACACATCGATATTTAGCTTTTATTTCACAATAATCTCTGACCACTTCACTCTCTAGACTTTGTTTCCTTTAACCCTTTTTTTCTTGTGCGTTCTTTTATTTAACCATTTTTTGTTTGTTATTGGTCTTTAAGTAAATTAGAATTGTATATAAGTATTTGATTTGACTTCTGTTGTGGTTTTTTTTATAGCCGAAGATTCGAAATGGAATGAATTCTTCGTTTCTTCGTTTCTTCCTTTCTTCATTTCTTCGACTTTTTTCGTTTTATTTTATTAGTTTCATGTTATTAGATAAGATAAAATTATTGCAAACGAGTACTACACTTGTATGCGTATGTTACCTGCAGGACAAATAAATAAATGTCTTGGGATAATGTTGGAGAGCTTAAGGAAGAGAAAAACGGACCTTATTCTACAATATATAAATTATTGTTTTGAGATTATAATACAAAGATAGGAAGGACTACATACTCGTATTTAGATATAAAAGGTATATTTTTCATTCGAACACAAATACAAATACACAAATGCAAGTGGAGAGAAAGTTATTTATTCTATAATTTTTTGTCTCTAGCTTCTGGAGATGATAAATAAAATTTTAATTTCAAATACATTTTACTTTTGTTTGCTCTGTATCATTATTTTTTTGTCATTAAGCATAAGTAATTTGAAGTTGAAGTCGTCCGAAAAGTAGCCTAGATTCGAAGCGACGGCTTGTAATTAATGGTACCCAAACGCAAAGTTTAATCTCAGTTTTTCTAAGAGAAATAAATTTAAAATTGCATAAAATCATTCAATTAAAGATGATTTGAAAATGAATCTAATCTTTATTCAATCAAAATTGTTTCCAATTTTCATATACAAAGAAAGTTTTATTATGTTAAAAATTCAGAATTTTATCGGAATTTTTTAAAAATATTTTTGAATTTAATTGAATTAAATAAACTGGTACAAACTTTTTAAAATTTTCAATCGTTCTTCCCGTCGTTTCAATTTATTTGAGAATCAGAGAGACACTGAACTTTGAATATTAAGTACATTAAGCTATCCCGATTTTCCATAGTTCACATCGTATTGAGTAAAATTTGTGTGTCCATCGTGAGACCCCACCATCAATTTCATACAGTGCGAGAGGCATAAGACTGAGACTTATGTTTGAAATTGGACACTGAAGATCATTTATATAATTCAAATCAATTTTTGTTTCAGTGCCATGAATGAGACCCCACTAAAATTTTTATATTGAGAGAGAAAGAGAATCGGTTAATACTGATTTATACAACTAAGTATTGTATGGAACTAACTTACTTACCTACTTACTCACTTGACTGGCACTACCACCGATTATTGGTCTTGGCCGCCTCTACAAAGCTTCGCCAGTCGCCTCTGGTATGCGCGCGCTGGCGCCAGTTGATAAGGCCAAGTGCAGTCAGGTTACCCTGCACCACCTGGTCTTTCCAACGGAGATTAGGACGTCCCCCGTCGGGGCATGGACCCAAATTAGGCTGATGTTGAAGAATTTTGCCTTGATGCGGATAGTGGCTAGGCGCTCGTTCACGGCCGTGAACCTCGAGACTAGATGACGCAGTCTCTTCCCAAACACAAATCCAACACCAAATTCGTGTCTCGACGCATGACAGCTGTAGTAGATATCACAGGATGCTCTTTTGGAGCAACCCTGTCGCGTCCATCGCATTTCCTGTATAGCGGTGATGTCAGCTCTATATTTTTGGAGGACATCCACGAGCTGGATAGAGGCACCTTCCCTGTAGAGGGTTCGGACATTCCAGGTGCATATCCTCAAATCGTTGTCCTTTGGGCGTTTGCGGGAGTCGTCAACATTAGGTGGGTTCAATATCCGAGGCTTCGTTTGAGGATTCAATGGGGAAATATTTGTACGTGGTGGGTTCCAAGCCCGACGCACAACCAGTCATTTAAGGCCATGGAGAAGCCTGCCGCACACATTGGTTAACTCTCTGATGGTTGTCAGATCGCCACGAGGAGGCTGTGTATACACTTGAAACGTAGAAGTGCAAGGATCGACCATGGACTGCCATGGACTGTGACTGTCACGAACTTTACCTTGTGTCCTATGCCCCCGGCCCCCATGGAAGTGATACATATTATTTTATTCAAATAAACTAGTATATTTCGGGGCCCAGAGTGAGACTTTAATATAAGATTTATATAAAAAGAGGAGGAGAGATACCAGTATCCCCCTGTTTTTATGCAAAGAAAAAGAAAAAAGAGAGAGGTTTAAAAACTGCAAAAGTTTATTGAAGATATTTTACTCAAATCAAATTTACCACAATATTTTGGCACCCAGTGTGGAGTTGCACTATCAGTTTCATACTTACAAAGAGATTGTTTTATTTCACTTGAATTTATGTTAAACTGCTACAACCAATTTTTGAATTCTAATTTTGAATAATTCTAAACAATCTGATCAACTCAAATCACATTCTTAACTATTATCTTTAAATTTAGCATTTCTTATTCAAAATTCCTATTGCCTATATATTTTGTATTCTGGTTATTGTTGTTGATGATGATTATTGACAATTAAGCGCAAAAATTATTTTTACATTTCAAATTTGTGCAAAAGTGGCAACGGAAAAGTTGAAGTTGATGGATTGTCTCCAAACGAAACGAAAGAAAGTAGAAAATAAAAAGTTTTCACATATTCCCCCCAAACTTTGCATTTATTGTGCAATAATAAAAATTCAACTACAAAATCTTGGCATACAATAAAAAAAAAGCATGCAAATCCATAATTTTGGATACACAAGGAGAGGAGAAACACAGCTGAAAGCAGTGGAGGGGCAAGTAACTAAAATTGAAATAATTGTTTCCTCAGTTTTCATCGTCGTAATAGTTGAAGCTCAACAGCACCAACACTTGACAACATTGTTGTGGAAATGTTTTCAATGCTTCCTCTTCACTTCCCTTCTCGTTTTTCTTCAGCAACTTTTCCCACTGAGCTTTCCCAGATTCTACTTCTGCTCGTGTTTGCTTAAATTTATGCAATCTTATCAAGTCAATTTCGTTTCTTTAACCAATTGCTTAAGTGAATCGGCAAGTGAGCTTAAATGCTACTAATTTGGTTGAAGGTGAAGAAGCGCTTCAGTGTAATAGGTCTGTTGCTAGTCTATTTCTCTTACGCTCTTACGTTCATTGGCAATAGTTGGTGGAAACTTTGGCTGCTGCTGCCAAATTGTGCTTAATTTATGTGCAAAACTTATTCGAAAGTTGCAATATTCGTAAAATTTTAAATTGCCCCCTAAAGCGTTAAGTAGTTTTACTGCTACTACTGCTGCTGCTGCTGCTGCCACTATTGCTATTGCTCTGCCATTATTGTCACGGCTGCAAACTCTTTCTGTTGCTGGTGTTAGATACATACAAGTTAGCAATATTGTGCGACAAATTGGCGGTTGAAACTGAAGTTGACTTGTTTGCTCGTTTCCTGTTTAATTTTTCGTTCCTAACATTTTATCATTGTTCGCGACATCCTCATCTCGTTGCGATTTTAGATTAGAATCTTTTAAAATTGAAAATTAAATTAATGATCTGCACAAAGAAAGTTGCGAAAATTGCGAAAGTTGCAAAAATTTAAATATTCAGGTATGATATTTTAAATTAAAAATTTAAAAAATATAAAAATATTTATAAATAGAAAATCTTAAAAAAAACTCAATTACTAAAGAATGCAGTTATCGCTCTAAGTTTCAACCGAGACAGGTTTTCTTTGGGTTGAGGTCTGCCAAAGCTGAAATATAATTTAGTCTCAACCTGTGATAACAAACTACTTTGAAATATACACAAGAATATAGTAATTTCTATAGCAACTAATACTACCATTGTACATAAAATCATGTCCTAATTGAGTTCTGGATTTTGAAGTAAAGTACATAAATGTTCACTGTTCAAGTACATACTCTGGCCGGTTGGTTAATGGATGATGATCCGGGTCGAAACGAAATCAAATTTTTCTATGACTTTAGTTAATTTGGCTCCGGAGTCCAATTAGGAATAGTTTTAAGATCAAAACGAACATATGTAAACAAATTTTGACAAAACCACCTCTTTCCACAGTCGTGATTTCATCTTTTTTCGGTACAAGGAACATCCCTTTTTTTATGAATAGGAGATTTTTGCTCCAGATTCCTCCTAGAAATATTTCTAAGGTCTAAGTAGTTGAATGCCAAAAATAGGTTTCTTTGTTCAGAAACCTCTGGTACATGAGGTTTCAGCAAAATCGGTCTATTCATTGCTGGCGCAAAGAAACTGGTAACTTCAATCCATGATTTTATGTACTAACTTTTCCTTCGAGAATCTCTTTCAGTTATAATTTCGACATCAAAAAAAGTTAATAAATAATTTTTTTAATCCAAAAATCCCCTGGTGCACAACATTTCAGCTCCATAGTTCAGTCTATAAATGAAGCTCCAGTACAAAGAAAATATTTATCTTCCACTGATTTGGTGAACTTTTATTCTGGGGCCTCTTTGGGAATATATGGAAGATCCAAATTAAGTTATGGGAAATTCCTGATTACCTTTTTCCAACTTTTTCTCCGGAATCTTCTCAAAAATTATTTTAAGATCAAAATTCTCTAGGTTCCGTACTCTAAGAACCTCTGATGTACACAATTTTAACAAAATCGGTTTATGCACCGGACCGATGTTGCTTCAGTACAAAGAAAAGTTTTAACTTTTCTGATTTAACTATCCCTCGTCAGTAATATTTTTACGATGAAATAAAGGCCAAAAGTTCCTTGTTTTGAAATGTTCAGTTCATGAGTGGTCTACTTTGAACCCTGATTATCATATCTCATTGTTGAAACGTTACACAAGCTCGTATGAGTTCCTTCAGTTAAATATTGTGGAACATTCTCTCGACCAGTGAAATAAATTTCATTATCATACTGCACTCGTGAGTCGAGGACTAAGGTTAAAAGCATATGATTATTTCACATATGGCTAGCAAAAATTGGCATACTTTCGTTATACATACAAAATATCAATTCTAGAATGAACAGAGCCGTGCAAAAGTGAAAAGTTCAAAATTTTGATATGAAAATTGGGTATGCGTATGTTTATCTACGTGTATCCTATTGGCATCTACCATCACACTGTCATGGGCTATGAATCATGAACTATGAAAGGAATACCACAATTCCACAATAACTTTACAGCTCGTATATTAAATTTTAATATCCATTTTCAATATTAGAAAATACTTTCAATAAGTATTGCACTTACGAGAATAGTAAAATCGAAGTGGAAAATTTGCACAAAGTACATACAATATATGCCGCTGGTAACATGCAACATGCAACATTTTTACGTATTTTACACTAGCACCAGCATCTACACACACGCACACACGCGCACACGCACTCGCACACGCAAAAAATCTCTACGTATTCAATGCAATGCATAAGCATGTTTGCATTTTATTTGAAACGACTATCATAAGCACAAAATCGCATAATATTGACTGAATGGAGAAAAACTATTCAACTGTCAATCGATGAGTAGAATGTGATGCAGAGCAGCAGGAGCAAGAGCAGTAGCAACTACAATAAAAATATCACCATCGTCATCATCATCATCACCAGGACAACGAACGTAAACCATCAAAAGCAACAACATTGAATTGCTATTGCATAAACAGCAGCCAACAACAGCAACAACATTGCACCTAAATAACAACACGTTGCCTTGCATCACAACGACAACAGCAACATCGAGCACGACATGAATCCTTTATACTCTCTTCCTCGTTGCGCCATTTCATCAAAATCCAGCGCAATAAGAGTATATGGAAATAACTCACAGCACGGAATATGTGCCGCTGTTTTCTCGTATTTCTACATACAAACATTTACGAGCATACATATGTACGCGTGTTGTACATACATATACCAGCGAATAGTGTACGCGTCACCGTTGGAATAATATCTAACTAAATAACATGAAAGATGCAAAAGCGATCGAAAGATAGATTGTCTGTCTGTATGTCAATACAAAGTACATAGAAAAATCACGCAGGCAGACAGACACGGAAACAGATAAGCAGACAATCAGACAGACAGGCGAATATGTAAATGGATAGACAGGATGCAGAGATAAAAATACTTCATACTACTACTACTTAAACTCGTATACACGAACAAATATATATCGCACCGAGGGCAAAGATCACAGCAACATGAAATCGCATCGAACTGAATTTCATCCAGTGTCAGGAAGTAGCGCAAGCATCATGATGAAATTCAACAGCATCACGTTCGCACTTAAAAGACAAGCATGAAGCTGTAAAGTGGCAAGTACCAATATATGTGCAGCAATAGAGGGGGCAGAATGGGGAAGGAGGAGAATATTACATGGTGCCTGCCGCTCACACTTCACATTCGCATTGATTATATGGATGTGTAAAGGGACTTTATTGTTGTTGTTGTTGTTTGTTGTTCGCAGTAGATGAAATATTTTCGTTGTCTAAGTATGTGCAATATACTTACATTGGGAGTATACTCGCATGTAAGTTAAATCAATAAAATAGATTTGTCTGTCTATGTGTGTGTGTGTGTGTGTGTGTGTATTCGTCTGGCAGACTTAACTCTGATTTTGACATAAAGATAAGCGCCAAGTATCGTGGCATTTCACACGGTAAATATTACTTAAAATTTCTTTGTTGATTTCCTTCAGGACTTTTAACGCTCCTGTGCACTACAGCATACTCGTCCTAAATTTGTAGCTGCTGTTGTTGTTTATGTTTGTGAGGTGCATATATAAAAATGAGGTTATGCGCGCAGTAGCATACAAATAAATAAATTTAAGACCTTAGAATATATTCCAAATGCTATTGAAAATAAAGGATTTCATAGAATTTCATTCAGTTGTTAACAAATTTTGTAATTTATATAGAAATTTTAATTGAAAACTATTGATATAGACTCGTGCATCGTTTTCAAATTGAATTCGGAGAATCTTTTTCATTAGCATTAGTGTACAAAATTATTGTACATTGGAATTACTTATTGGGAAATCTTAAATATTTTAAATTTTTGTTACTTGGAATATTTTACTTGTAAAAGTGTTGTTATAAAGCAGCCCTTCCCTTTCTTTAGAAACCGTTAGAGCCTTGCGGCACCGTTAGAAAACCTGAGAAAATAGCGTAAAATCGAGTCGGATTCATATTTCTGATATAATTTTCTGATATCCAAAAAAAAAGTAAAAAAAATTGAAAAATATTGGATAAAATTAAGCATAATGTCCTTGCACGGTGCCAGAAGAGCAAGAATTGATGTTGTTTCTATGTTGCAGGGATGTCAAAGTTTTGCAGTTCTGCTACTCTTTCACTATGACATATGCTTACTTACTTACTTAGCTGGCACTACAACCGATGATCGCCATTTCCACCAGAGATTTGGACGTCCGGCTAGAACACCCTTCTAGCCTGAGCACCTTCTTCCAGCCAGCGAAGTCACTGGGTTTTTATACGCTTGACTATGTCAGTGTCGGCGTACAGCTCATCGTTCACTCTTATTCGATACACGTCTTCCACTTATACACGTCTTACCATAGATCTTACAGAGAATCTTCCGCTCGATCGCTCTTAATTAGTGGTGATTAATATCCACGTCTCGGCGCCACGTATTAGAACGGGAAGGATGAGGGACTTATAGAGCGTTATTTACGTTGGTCGACAGAAGGTTGTACTTCTCAATTGCCTACTAAGCCCGTAGTAACACCTGTTGTCAAGAGTTAATCTCAACTAGATTTCAAGGCTAACATTATTGTTGGTGCTAATGCTGGATCCTAGGTGAACGAAATCCTTGAAGTCTTGAAAAGTATAATTGTCAATAGTGACATTTTGCCCTAGTGCAAAGTTGTTGACACAGTGCATTTCGTTTTGCCCTCGTTCACCACTAGACCCCGCTCGATAGAACCTTATACGCGATGTTAAAATGGCTTATCCCACGGTAGGATGGCATATGCTAGAGTTAAAGCAGTAAATATAGTGAAAAGTTGTCGTATTTTGTAGCTCGGGCTATTTTGCCATTAATAGAATTTTTATTTCTTAATTTTTTTTCTTCATCAGTTAATGGGAGTTATGAGGATAGATCAGTGGATTGCATTTAAATTGGCACATATTATTGACAATTTGGTTTTGAATTGGCACCAGTCGTTCAATGTCATCGAGATTTCTAAATAAAAATCAGACTTGGCCAAACTCGGGAATACTTGGATTAAATAGAACGATATTTGAAACAGAGGAAGCTTAGTTAAAAGTCGAACTTCTGGTTTTTGAAGATCTATAAGTATCAAGGAGGAAGGGGAACTTCTCGTCTACTTAGTGAATTTTTTTTTTTAAACTCTCTTTGAGGTGTGATCTATTTAAGAAAGTGGCCAAGATTAAAATTATAATTACACTTTGAGGTACATTTGCTACTGAATCCGTGTATGTACTTTTGTCGAATTATTAAGAACTACGGGTTTATTTTTTATACTCCACTTAACCTACAAATTGTTCATAAATGCTGGGACCCAGAAAACCTTTCTTCAACTATATCGAAAATCTGTTTGTTGTTTAATATTATCTTTTAATGAAAAAAAAGCTAAAAGTGTTTTTCTCATTCTTCAAATGAGACAAAGTAATTAAAATCGGTTAGGAGTGAAAAGCCCTTATTAAAAATATCAACACTCATTATCACATTGAGAAGCAACAACAATGGTGTTTTCCCGCACTTGTAACGGCAAGTATGAGACTCGCTTTGTTGCCTATTTGGAGAAAACATGTGACACTAGATGGCAATTTGAACTCCATAGAATGAAAAAGTTTACTCACTATTTTTGGGAATGAAATGAATTAGTGCGCATCTACCATATGGTCTCTTTATTGTTCTAAAAGTTCAAGACTCAGACGTAATAGATTTTTGTTTTCGAGCTTTAACCAAAACTATGAAAAAGCTGTAAGTAGAAAACAAATACAATATACATATCACATACATAATATCATCAAAGTAGAATATGTAATAATCGTTTACACTTGCATACTAATAACAAAATATTTGTATGTAGATATTTCTATGTTTCTGTGGCCTACACACACACAAATGCACACAGAACGAAGAAATTCTCAGCATTCTTTCAATACCCGCATCTAAAAATTTATTTTCACAGTTCATTTCTAGTATGGTTGTGTGGGAGTGTGTACCACGCCATAAGTGTGCGTCAATATTGCCAACATTTATTCATTTTTGATCCCCCTCCCCTTCTTCCGCCTTTTATGTATTTAGATATTGGCAGCATTGGATTTCGCATCATGTCATCACCGTTGCCTCATCGTTGTCGCATGTTGTTGCGACAAAGTTGAGTCGTTGCTTCGTTCTCTGTACTCCAATTCGCTTTCACTGTTCATTTTCCTTTTTCTTTTTCAATTTTCATTCAATGTGCACATCGACACATTCCACAGCCACATTCCATAAGATTTTACACATTCATCTCGGCGTTAGCTGCATTGTCGATATTGCTGTGTTGAAGCTTTGACTGTTTTCCAGTACATAGTATTGGTGACGTCTTCCACGTTGTTCATCCTCAGCAAACACATTGAAACACACTTTGGAGCGTGTGGGTGTGTGCTTGCATGTCAATATTACTATAATGCGCTTCCATAACAACAACGATGACGACGACAATGACATGAGATGAGCTAAGCAGCAGCAACATTGAAGCAAACCAAAAATATTTCCTCTTAGACACGCATGGCTTCAATTTAGAGTGGGTATGAGTATGAGTGTTTTTGTTATGGCGCGATTGTCATTTGACTCATACGAATTTAAGCTTCTACTTCTTTCTATTAGATCAAATAAAATTTGCAAAATGTTTTCGATTTTGCATTTCCAAAATACCCAACATTTAGCGACTAACGAACAGCAAAAGAAGCAGCAATAACAACAACAAAACCGACAGTACCAGCAGCAATATTATTTTGCTCTCAGCGGCAATGTTGTCAGCATTTCACACAGTCAGTGCATGTATGTTTTATATATAAGAAAATAATGTATTGGTTGCATACAATTTATTGTTGTTTTAGCTATCGCTACATAGACAAGGAAATTTTAAATTATACTGCTTCTGCTACTGCTGCTACTTTTACTACCTCTACCACTTTTACTACTACTGGTAGTAGTAGCTAGCTTAGTTTACTTACTTTTAATGGCACAACAGCCCATGGAGGGCCTAGGCCGAACTTTTCGCATCCACTCATGTTGTGCGTGTTATATTTGTACATGACCTACATTTAATTCCGAATCCGAACAGCGAAGTGAAAAGCATTTCATACGCAATTTTTACTCTTGTAAGTTAGCCATTGCCTGTCAAGAGGTGGTGCCGTGTAGAAAAATTAGTTTTTCTACTTTTTGATTTTCCTTGTGCCGAGATTCGAACCCCGGACATTCTGCGTAGCAGTCCAACGCACTACCACTACGCCACAGCGACCACCAGTAGTAGGTAGCACTTGGCTGAAAAAAGTAACGAATCACCATTGATCTCCTCTGCGTATTTTCAGCCAAGTAAGTAGTAGGTAGCACTTGACTGAAAATACCCAGAGGAGATCAATGATGATTCGTTACTTCGTAAACCTTTGGAGAAATTCTGTTCCCTAGAAAAATTCTGTACTATTTAACACTTACACACTGTCTCACAAATATTTACTACCAATATTGCTATTGGTTAGTGCTAAACTTGCTTGCTTTAGCTTCGTTTCGCTCTGCTTCTTATACTTTCTCTTGATAATGCGTCATTGCTTCCAGTGAAAAGTGCTCAGTTCTTGGTATGAATGTAAGATGCAGCGTGTAAATATTGCCCCGAAGTATAACTAAATAAATACACAACGCAAATACATAGCAATAAAACATTGTAGAAAAGGCAAAGCTTCTTCTACTTTATTCGTTCTGTCTTCGACTTTATTGCGCGAAATGAAAGTAAATAAAATGTTTTTCTTTTTCCTTGTTTCTTTTCGATTGTATTCCTTTTTTCATACACACAAACACACACACACACACTCACACTAACACACATAAATAAATTACATTTAAATTCATTGTTATCCTTGCATTGTATCCTTGCAAATATCATCAATTGATTTTCTGTTCTTAACATTTATTTACAATATATTGCGAATGTTCTTTATGTGCATGCATATATTACGCTTGTTAACAGGGATGTGAACCAAGACAATTTTGCAGTAAGGTTCGGCTCAATAGTTAACGGTCTCTCTGAACCACTGGTTTAGTTCAAGAACCGTTTCTTCCGACCATTCAAACCGCTGAGGCAGTTCAAAAATTGTTTGGTTCAAATAAACCTTCTCAAATTTTTATTTCAGAATATTTTATTTTGTTAGATTTTTGCCTTTCACTTGTTGTTCAAAAATTATTTGGTTCAAATAAACTTTCTCAAATTTTTATTTCAGAATATTTTTTTTTGTTAGATTTTTGCCTACTGTAGGGCCCTTCGATTCTTGTACAAATATAACACGCACAACATGAATGGTAGCGAAAAGCTCGGCCTAGGCTCTCTACGGGTTGATGTGCTATTAAAAGAAGAAATAGAAGATTTTGGCAATCGATTGTCTTATGTACATATAATAGTTAGACCATACCATAGTTAAGAATTGAACACAGGAAATAATTATTACTGCAAAGAGTAATAATCGGAATGTTTCCTTAGCTTGAACCAATCTATTTTTAAAAACTAAACAGGTTTGGTTCAAGTAAAAAGAAAAAAAAAATGGTTTGGTTCACGGTTCAGTTTAAGTTATTGAAATTGCGGGTAATTTGGTTCAAAACCGGTCTGCATCCCTGGTTTAATTATCCTTAATTTTACGTTAGTCCAATTTTTCCATCATAGACTAGTCCTTAAAATAGTAATAAATAATAAATAAACTAAAATGAGTAGAATCTCACTGATATTACAACCTAATCATAGCTGTCAAAAGAGTCACTGCAATGTACTACATAAGTAAGTACTAGGAGTCAATTGTGATTTAAAGTCAATTGGAGTCCCTTGAAGTCACTTGAAATTTAAAGTCAGTTGAACTTTTAAATTTTCACAAATTCATGCATAATTTATTGCCCAACTGATCCGCCACCGCCACTTTACTTAAGTATGTTCATTACAAAGGTACTGAGAAAGATGTTAATTCTAATTTCTCAACAACATTGCAACTGATTTTCTTCTTTTATAAAAAGTATAACAATCAAAAAAATTGTATTTGTGCACGAGTGGAAGGGACCTACAGTTTAATGCCGAATCCGAACTGCGAAGTGAAAAGCTTTTCATTCGCAATTTTTACTCTTGTAAGTTTGCCATTGCCTGCCAAGAGGTGGTGCCGTGTAGAAAAATTATTTTTTCTACTTTTTGATTTTGCCTGTGCCGAGATTCGAACCCCGGACACTCTGCGTAGCAGTCCAACGCACTACAACTACGCCACAGCGACCACAGTTTCAGTGGACTCTCTACAGAAATTTGCTTCTTCAGAACGTTTGCGTTAAAGTTTTTAACAATTTTTGATTAACTATTTTTTTTTAAATCATAAATTGGACAATAAATTAGAATAACAAAAAAAAAAAACCTATTCTATCAATAGAGTATGAACAAAATGCCAATGCTTATACACATCAACTTTCATTCGCTGCCCATCATTTAAGTGTGTACACATATGCACCATAATTTTTCTCATACTCGATTGATAGAGGGCGCTGCCTATTATTTCCCTGACATTTGAAGTTATGTAGTTATGCGTGCCAAGGGTGGCCACTTCGAAACCAGCTGAATATACTATATTTTTACTCATGCATTATGTTATCATTTTTTTCGGTTTATTTTTCGTTTTTCATTACAATAACTTTATACTTACTATGTGCTTACTTCCTTAAATATTATGTTTTTTATTATTTATAATATAACAAAGTATGTACTAAGCTGCGCCATAAACTAGGCGCGAACAAGGGGGGATTTCGAGGAGAGTTGAAACATCCGGGAAAAAAGAAGTTGCAGCAGTTAATGTTCAAATATATAACAAATTTATTGCTTAAATGTTAAAAATAAAAAGTGGTACCTTTTCCAACTCAATCGTTCTGTTATGGGGTTAGAGTCAAGAATCTCCTATTAGATCTTTAGAACGTATTTTCTTGTAGACTTTGTGACTAAGATTGCGATCTTTTAGAAATTCGGTAATCGTTAATTTTCAAAATATTCGCAATGTTCTTAAAACATATCGATAGAAAAAATGACGGTTGCCAGGATTAGAAAAAAATTAATAACCTTAAAAATAATGTTATACAAAAGTAAGGCTACTGGCAATATTTGTAACGCCCATTATTATGCATCATAGGTATGAACATATATAGTATACATATGTACAGATGTATACACCTAGACACCTTGCAGGCGCAGATGGCCTGCCTGCTGGGTTGTTTAACAAAAACCGCATGCATGAGCTTTTATGCCGAATATGGTCGGGGGAAAGCATGCCAAGTGATTGGAACCTCAGGGTACTCTGCCCAATCCATAAGAAAGGTGATTCCACGATCTGCGCCAACTACCGTGGGATCAGCCTTCTTAATATTGCATATAAGGTTCTATCGAGCGTACTGTGCGAAAGACTGAAGCCCATCGTCAACAAACTGATTGGACCTTATCAGTGTGGCTTCATGCCTGGTAAATCCACCATCGACCAGATATTCACACTACGCCAAATCCTGGAAAAGACCCGAGAAAAACAGATCGACACCCATCATCTATTTGTCGATTATAAAGCTGATGCCACCTTCGACAGCAAGATTAGGGATCACTTGTACGCCGCAATGTCTGATTTTGGTATCCCTGCAAAGCTCATTCGTCTTTGCAAAATGACACTGACCAACACCACCAGCACAGTGAAAATTGGGACAGACCTCTCCGCACCATTTGATACCAAAAGAGGTTTCAGACAAGGTGACTCCCTATCGTGCGACTTCTTTAACCTTATGCTGGAGAAAATAATTTGAGCTGCAAACATCGACATCTCTGGCACTATCTTCTACAAGAGTGTCATGCTGCTAGCATACGCTGATGATATTGACATCATTGGCAAAAACGCTCGAGGCCCTTCATGGGCTGTTGTGCCATTAAAAGTAAATAAGTAAAGTTTACTGAAGCACACATTTTTTTTCTACTTTTTAATTTTGTATGTTCTGAGATTTGAACCTCGGACACTCTGCGAAGCAGGCAAACGCACTACAAACTACACCACAGCGACAACACGATTTGCGTTACTGTGACTTCTAACTTAGATTGCATTCTCTTCACTCAGAAAGAGGCTTTACCATGAAAAAAAAAACACTCCTGACTTCGTTTTATACTCTGGAGTCAAGTACGTTAATCAATAATTGCAATCACAAATTATTCATTGTGAGTGTGTAGAGTATGAAAATTGAACGCGCAATTAAAGGGAAAATTAAATTTAGTAAAAGGAAGTTTTCATAAGACACATTTTAGCTCAGCTAAGGAGGACGCAATTTAACGAAAACTAGTGTTCATCTAAAACATTACTTCTTGCTTGCTATCAAGGTCGTATTTAGAGGAAGTTAGGTTGGTTAGGTTGGAAATGTGCAAAATTTCTTTTACTTAGTTCTTGATTTTAATTAGTGTAAGTAAGTAGTTAACACAATGAAAAACAAAATTTGTGAAGCACTTAGTGTATAATTTTTTTTATTTATGTAAATTGGCCCTCTGAACACTAAAATCGTGCTTAAGAACTCTTTAACTTGATGAGCTTGTCAAAGATTTACAATCTTCAATAAATTTGAAATTTCTGCTAAATAAGTTCAGAGTTTGAGCTAGATCCTTCCCTTACTCTCTCCAAGGACTTCGGTAACTCACCACGAATACAATCTATCATGGTATCAATAAATTATTTCACTAAGTGCTTATGCTGTTAACATTCGATATACTTACATGATTGAGTATTTATTTTTATTGCACATCTTAACTACCGAACTACGTACATACTACTCGTACCTACAGCTTGAATTCTCATTACATTAACTATACTCGTGTCTTTGTTTAATCTCCAGCATGACCAGCAGAGTAATAATTTCAGCTTGCTACAACAAATCATGACTTTAATACCCCAAATGACTTTAATACCCCAACAATAAAACACCTTTTTAATTTGACGATGGGTTTTATTTTCATTGTTTCTATTTTTATTATCGACAATTTTCAAGATCTATGCGATTCGAAGACTTTGACTTTTATTGTCATTTAACAAAATTATATCCACACTGAAAGCAACAGCAGAATGACTAGCAAAAACAAAACAATAATGCATGTAATTATATGAGAGAGTAAATAAGTTTGAAATGGACATTTCCACTTACGTTGTACATACGTACAATTGTGTGTATGTGTGTGTGTGTGTGTGCGTATTATTAAATGTATGTATGTATGTGTGCAGATAAGTGTCCCCCATGAATTATTTATCGTGTGGACATGAATTATTTTTGTTAAGCTTACTCGTATATTGCAAATAGATTTAGTTTGTGTTGCTACAACATGCAACGACCACCAGCGCCATCATTAACATTTCATCATCCTCTCATTCACTTTATTCTTTTTTTTCTTCTTTCACTTCTTTCACTTCTCCTGCCAACATACGACACTCCTAAATGACACACATGCCACATGAAACTTCCCATCTCTATTAAATATACATGAAATCAATAGCATATAAATAAAAGCACACAAAAATAGTAAAAATATTTATAAGAAAAAATAGTAAAAGCCGAAAACAGTCAAAAGAAATCAACTAAGAAAACATAAATGGTTTTTATTTTTACGATGCTCCATAAAAAATTTTGCTTTGCTGCAAATAAAACGAGCTTAGAACGAAAACGGTAACAGACAAGGATATTTTCTTTTTCGCAAATAAAATTAAATGATGTGGAACGACATGCATTTTCTGCTACTTTCTTTTTCTTCGTGTAGATATAAAGAGTTGAATTGCGAAATTTCTATATGTATGTACCAGCGTGTGTGGAAAGAATTTTCTTTTTAGTGCACTTATTGTTTTTATTTCTTTTCATATTCATTTTCATTTCATTTTCATTTAATATGTACTCGTATCTACTTGAAATATTTTGCTTTTATTCATTTCACTAATTTCCACTGATTGTTGATGTATGGTAAGAAAAATTGAAAATATTTTTCTGGGGATTCTCAAAACGAGCAAGTTGAAGTTGAATATATTCGGTATGATTTTAATTTATTACTCACATTTGGATTTTATAGCATTCAGCTATGAAAGAATGCAAACTATTGAGATTATACATAATTCAAAAATGAATAATAATTATAAATTATAATTTTGCGATTGCAGTTATTAAATAACATACTTGACTCCAGAGTAAAAAAGTAAGGCGGAAGTCTTTTGTAGTTAGCGGAATGTAAATCATATGACTTAAAAATCATAACTGCCTTGAAGTCATTGGAGTCACTCGAAGTTTGAAACAATGTAAAGTCAATTGGAGTCAGTTGGAATTTGAAGTGAATTGAGGCTTCAATTCAATCGAGATTGAAGTGAATTAGAGTTACAAATCAACCATAATGCGATGCTTATTGATTATGCAACAAAAAGAAAACTAGAGTTTGTGTGGTAAAGGAGCCGTGGCATTTCCCATATAACCTGAATTTTTATTATGGCTTATGTTAGGAGCCACTTGTGACAAAACTGTGTTAATATTGGTGTGGAAGTATTATTAGTCAATGAGACTTTCGGTGAACAATATGCGAGTGTGGCAACTTGCGAAAGAAAGCGGTATGTTAGTGAAAGTCATCGTTGGGCTATGAAATATGATCGTGGCAACTCCCAATCAAAAGAAATGCTTAAAACGACACAACATATCTTGATAGAAATGAAGACAGTGAAAGTTTGTTTGCAGCAGGAATATTTCGGATTTTATGTCTGATTTTGGTTAACGGAATAACGATTTGAGACTGAGTGAAGTCTTTATTGAATGAGTGCCAAGTAGCATAAGTAAAGGGTGATTTTTATAAGAGTATATTTTTTGAAAATGAAAATAAACACAGAAATTCGACAAAAGTGAATGAAACGTTTATTTTGATCTATAGATCAATTCCTGCCATTTACTTTTTAAAGATAATTTCACTTAAATGTTGCCCGCGGCTATGCTTCAAGTGGTCCATTCTGAAGGTCCAATTTTGGCACATTTTTTACACATTTCAATGTTGGCTTTCAAAGTAGTAATCGTGTTTGGCTGGTCCCTATAGACAAGTATAGACAAGAGACTTAACATAGCTCCACCAAAAATAGTCTAACGGGGTAAAATCACACGATCTTGGTGGCCAATTGACTATACCAAAACGTGACCAAATTCGCCTCTCAATTCATTCATGGTTTCGCGTGCAGTGTGGCATGTGGCATTGTCTTGTTGTTAAAATGAGCGTCGTTTCTAAATGGACGTAGATTGCGAAACACTTTTTTCACAGCCCATGCATTTTGATAGTAAATTTCAATAATTTGCAAACATTGTTCAGGCGTAGGTCTATCCATTATGAAATGGCAAACCAACCTGAGCATAAATCAAGTGACAGATGCCTAAAAGACCAACTCCGAAAAAAGTATTGCCAAATTGAAAACCACACTTCTAGAAAAAACACCCTTTAAATTCAGATCGGAAGCTGCTAAACTCATATGGTACTTTGCTTATTTTCTTGCTGTTGTTTTAATTTTTGTATTACCAAAACTTTACCAGGGCCTTCAAGGCCTCCAAGGTGAGCAACATAACCCAATGTGACCGTGGTAACAAAAGTAATTTCATCTCTTCTTGATAATATATCAATTATCTCCCAGTCCTGACCGAGAATGGATAGGTTCAAGAATAATTGTTTTGCAGTGCAAATTGATATTGATTTCAAATAAACGTATTGCCTCCTTCCCTACTTACCCAATATTTCCCTAAATAATAAAATTCCCCCTGGAAATATCCCTATTTTTCTCTTCCCCACTCCCTGTTTATGCTATAATATTTTAATTTTCCGCATAAGCTGTTAATATTCATTTAACTAGACTGAACTGTCATTTCTCATCATTTGCTTACTGCGTACTTCCGCTGTCATGCCTTTTCTTTTCTTCTTCCCCTCTTGTAAAACCATCAAAATCACATTGCCATCAAACTCACTGTCTATTTTTATGCACTCACTCACACGTAAGTGACAGGCGGCGAGCCCACAGGCACAAATAAAATAATTCACAATTTTAAAGCTACATTTTTGACTTTGCTTTACGCGCTTCCAATTCAAATTCAATTCAGAGTGTGCCCAATATTTTACGTATGCGATATTGCACATTAACAAAAACAAAAACATGGTAGGCGTATTTCTATATAGGAATAATCAAAACGGAAATATAACTCAAATACACAAATAAATTAAGAAAATCAATTTATTTAATAAATAAAAGAAAATGACAGTTTAAATTGCCGCATTCTCTTCTCGCCTCCTAATTGAAAAAAGTCGCTTTTTCCATTCGCTTCTCTACAAAGTAATGTAAATTGTTTGTTAATTATTTCACAAATTAAAAATTCTTATAACTAGTCTGACGTTTTCTTCTTATTTCACAAACTTATGTAGCTTATACAGCTACTCGGCACTTGGCTTTTCCTTTCCTACTTCGCCACAGCTTCTGCCACTAACTACTTCGTCTTGGTTGCTTCTGCGACTCCACCACTGCTCCTTTCACTACACCACGCTCTCTATCTTTCCCCACAATCTTGTCCTTTAACCTTTCTTCCATTGTCATTCAATTTAGTTTTATTTCTTTGAGAATACACCACCAAGTCGCGCAAGTAAACCGTAAGAAATAAGTAGCATACTTGCAGGCACTTTTTATATCTCACATACTTGTGGGTTGAGCAGCGGCAGGCTGAAGTATTTAGTAGTTGAAAGGCAGCATTAATTTCGCTCGTTAGTAATATAAATGAAATTTCTTCATAATGAGATGGAAGAGTTTTGAGATTTTTTCTTTCATTCTCTTGTGGTAACTTTTTCTTCTCCTTATTATTATTTTATTGGTCTCTACTGCTATTTATTCTGCTTTTGTTCGACAACGTCTTCTGAAATATATTCTTGAACCTATTCTCGTTTAAATGTCTTCTACATTTGTTTTGTCATTTCGCTTACATACAGTCGAGTAGTTGAAAAACTTTTACTTTCCATTTTCAGCAGCGTCGTCGTCATCCTCGTTGCCTTCTTCGTTATTGTTGGACTATTTTAATCATTTCAAAAAAGCAAAACAAAAAGAAAATATTGTTTCCACTTCCTTTCCCGCTTTTGCCTTTATTTAAAATTAAGCTCATTTGCAGCGAATTACGCAATATCATTAATTTTCATTTAAATGAAATATTTTCTTACAATTAGACACTTTTGTTATACTTATGCTGGTCGTAGGATATCAACCTACAAAAGCTGGAGCTACTAACTACCGACTTTGAATGAAGCTGAATGGCATGAGATAAATGAAGTAAATGTTGACTTTTACGGAAATTCTATTCTTTCAGTCGTATTCTACATTTTTTTTTTGCTTTCCTTCTATTTAAATTAATAAAAGTAAATTAAAATTTTGTTAGTTTTGTGAAAAAAAAAATTATAAAATTAAGTAAAACTTTAAGTAAACTATGTAAAGAAATAAATTAAATATGTTTTGAGCTAGACTCTGACTCTTTTTGCTTTATAATGTATTGCTATGATATACTACCTATCAACATTTTGTATACACCAACTTAAAATTTGTTTCCATATATTCCACATGTAGCTCATATACATGTCAATACAAATGACGCTCATAAACATGTATAAGTATATGTATAAGGTACAAGCATATGGCTATACTCGTATGTGCGTGTGTATCAGTGTTGCCAGATAAAGTTACCAGAAAGTCGAGTTTTTTACATTATATCCTCAAAATTCCTCAAAACTGAAAAAAATTCCACACAAAAAAACTATTGTAAGGTTTCAATTACTTACTTTACTTTTAATGGCACAACAGCCCATGGAGGGCCTAGGCCGAGCTTTTCGCATCGACTCATGTTGTGCGTGTTGAACATGAATGGAATGGACCTACAGTTTAATGCCGAATCCGAACGGCGAAGTGAAAAGCTTTTCATAGCAATTTTTACTCTTGTAGGTTTGCCATTGCCTGCCAAGAGGTGGCAAGAGGTGCCGTGTAGAAAAATTATATATTCTTTTTTTTTTTTTTTTTGATTTTGCCTGTGTCGAGATTCGAACCCCGGACACTCTGCGCAGCAGTCTAACGCACTACCACTACGCCACAGCAACCACTAGGTTTCAATTACA
This sequence comes from Palloptera scutellata, assembly GCA_958295655.1. Lineage (NCBI taxonomy): Eukaryota > Metazoa > Arthropoda > Insecta > Diptera > Pallopteridae > Palloptera > Palloptera scutellata. The sequence continues at coordinate 122,729,991 of OY282449.1, forward strand.
AGTATATTAATTTATTTTAAGAAATATGTATTTAATTAAATTTAAACAGTTAAACAAAAACTTAAAATGGACTGATGCACAGATTCTTTTTCTTAATTGTAACTAAATATTTTTCTGAACTTTTAAAACTTACACTATTTCAACATAGTCGAAGTAGATTTTCGATATGCGGTAAGTCATACAACTTCTATGACTCTTTATGCCATTTATAATTTTTATATAGAGAATGTTCATTGTGTTGCACGAATATTTATTCAAAAACGGAACTGTATTTTAAGTGGACGATTATACTTTGCAGCATTTTTTGTTGTAAAAAATTTAAAGATTCAGAAATATTAAAATTTTCCCTTTTCCTCCCATGAGTGAATATACCCCACAATTTGGTCATGCTGGCATCACTGGTTTGTAAACATATTTACGCATGACTTCATTCATGTAAAGATTTTTATATGTACAAAATTAATTTATAGCTTTTGCCGTACGAAGTCTCATTGTGCTAGTTTTACTTTTGCTTCAAGGCATAATCCTAAATTTTATGCTATGCATCACATATTTTTAGAAATTCTAACAAAAATAAATAGAGATGTAAACTATTTTTTTTAATAAAGATTAAGTCTTTATTAACTTATATTTTTCTTCTTTCTTGCAGGTATTTATGTTCTTTTAAAAGATTTGTTGGATTACATATTTAAATGTGTAGCTAAGGTTTGTATGAAAATATGGTATATCAGAGGAACTTGTTAGCATATGTCGAAATTCGTATTTTTCAAAAAGCATAAACTTTTAAAGTAAAATTTAATTTCGAGTGAAGCTAATGCCAGTACATAAACATAAATATTGAACAACACAACATCTGTTTTCAGAATTCGGAGTCCGAATCCATATTATAAAAGGTATAACAAGGTGTTATCTTCTGTAAAAGTTTTATCGCCATGAATTCATTTTTTATTTTTCTTTTGTGATTTCCTTTTTCTTCTTGAAATACGAACTCGTAGAAACTAAACTCAAACTTGGGTTTAACCAATCAACCACTTATTAAAACAGATAAAAGAATATCGAACCTCCCAAATATTTTCCCGTGTGAGAATTCAACAAGAGTCGACTAAAACTCCACGAATATCTAATTTAACAATTTTTGTCTGCATGAGAATCGAACCAGTTCAGTCTAGTCCACCAACGTGATTTAAATCGGCTTGGTGCACGCACGCAAAAAGGAAAATACTGAAATAATTGTAATGCAAACAATTATTTCGGAAATTAAATTACTGATTTCAAATCCATATTACTGAAATAGAAACCCATTAGACTAACGAAAAAATTTGTTGGTAGCCCATCACTTGCTTTGCATATTTAGATATTATGTAAATGTTTATGTCTTTTCCACTCACTTATTTTCCCCCTCTCGCTTTTTTCATTCTCTTTCTCTACGCTGTCGACCCTCTCTTTTTTGCCTTCTCTCTATCTTTCTATTCTAATACATTTTCATCTTTTTTTTGCCAGTCGCTAATCCTTCCTTCCTTCCTTTTTTTTGCACTCTAATTATCTTCCCGCTATCTTTCTTAATTGCTTCTTTGCTGTGACCTCATGCTTTTCTGTTAAACCCTTACTCTTTCTTGTTCTCTGTCTTACACACTTCTTCTTTCTTCAATCATTCTTCAATAAAGTTTTACTTTCATCTGCTTTTGTAAATTAACCATTTTCAAATTTCTCTTTGTTTTTCTGGATTCTCCTTATCCTTTCACTCTTCAATTTTCTCCTCTCGTACTTCTCCTAATTCACTTTCTATTTTCTGTCCATTCTTTATCGCTATAACTTCTCCCTCCTTAATCTCTCTTCATTCAATTTACACTTTCTCTCCTCGCCCAATTTGCACTATGTCAATGTTGCTGATCTCTCTTTACACCTTAGTCTTTCTCTTTCTACCCTAACTGTTTTTCTTTTTCCACTCTCTTCACACTTAACCTCACCCTTTCTCTCACTTTTATTGCAATTCCTCAATTCTCTTTCTATTTTTTTTTCTACCAATCATTTATCTATGTCCTTACTAAATCTTTCTCTCCTTACTCTAACTTTCTCTCCTTACTATTTTGCTCTTGATTTTCTCCCCACTATTTCTCCGTCTCATCTTTAATTATCACCTCCCTACTTACTTCCTTAACTGGCACTACAACCGATGATCGGTTTTGGCCGAAAATTTTCGCCAGTCGCCTCTGCTATGCGCACGCTGGCGCCAGTAGATTAGGCCAAGTGAAGTCAGGTTGCCCTGCACCTGGTCTTTCCAACGGAGTATTCCTCCACTGTGGTTCGAATAAAAAAATGTGGTTCGAATAAAAAAATTATAGAGCGTTATTATCACCTCCCGCTTCTTTTGATTTTGTTTCTTTCTCTATCTTGACCTCCTCGTCCCCTTTCCCTAACTCTTCACTCTCTTCTTATTTTTTTGTTACGCCATATTCCTCTCACTATTATTTCTCTATCTTACATATCTTAGCATAACTCTTTCATTTTGTTTCCTCCCAATTCTTCTTTCATCCCTTCTCTTTTCCGTCTCACGCTTTCCCACATTTTCTTTCTCTTTTATTTGCATCACTCCCGATTTTCCTTTCATCCAATCTCTTTCTCTTCTCGCTATTTTTATGGGATGGGCGCCCCTCGCCCGTTTTCCTTATCCTTTTTCTTCTCACACATTTTCTTTCTCTTTCTTTTCCACCCTTCCCATATTTTCCTTTCCTGTTTTCCCTCTCCCCTCGAACACATTTTAACTCCCTCTCTTTTACCTCCCTCTCTTTTCCTCCTATCTTCCCCCTCTTTCTTTTCGCACATTTTCCCTCCTAATCCGTTTTTCAACGCATCTCTTGTTCTCTCTTTCATGAGATCATTTCATTTATGCCTGCACATATGCGAAAGTCAAGTTTTACCATACATCAGGCTTACATCAACATGACATGCCACAGATTTTTTCAATACTTTTAAACGTTTACCAATATCATGATAAGATTGCTCATTTTAACAATTGTGCATTACTTTTGATATCGAAAAGCAGATGAAGAAAAATAATCACTTAAGCAATGCAGTCAATTTCAATTTCATCGATGTGCTTACGACGAGATATGCACATTTATACTTTATTTTGTCAATTTAAACTGTCAATTGCAGAGCTATAATGTATTTGTTTATTATGTACACAGACACAAACGCGCACTCTTACATACATACTCGTATGTACAAATGCACATTTACATATGTATGTGGAAGAATTGTTATACAAATGTACTTTCCAAAGTAATATTTAATTTGAGCATATTTACATATTTACATATAAACATACCGTTGCCTCAATTTGTAAAAGACCTAACATCAAAATTTTCAAAATTGTGATTGTTATGGATTATGATTAAATGTAACCATCTGCCATATTGAAGTCATATCCCAAAAATTTATGTCTTTTTTTAGCTTAAATTAAAATATTTGGAAAAAAACTACAAACAAAATAAGTTTTGAAATGTTTTGTGCTTCTCCGCTAAAATTTAAAAAATGCGTATTAGGTCTTTCGGAAATTAAAGCAGCGATATTTATGTTTATATTTAAATCAAGACACACGTCCTTACTTAGATATAAAATTGTAGATTGGAATAAAAGTTAAAGTACAACGAGTAGCGATGAGTTAAGCTGAGCTGAGAGATGAATAATGAAAGTTGAGAATTAAGAGGAAATGCCGGTTGAGCAACTGAATTTAATATTGGCGAATGATGAGAAACTAAAGTGAAAGCTAACAACAAAAACCAGCAAATAAGATAAGAACGAGAAATAGTTCAAATATGTTCATCACGAAGATATAGAGAAAATCCTATAAATATGCCATTTGGAAAGATAATTCAGCAAAAATAGTAAATGATAAGAGAAAGTACATACAATAGAAAAAAGAAAAAATAAAGTGAGCGGAACGAGCTGTGTAGAGTTGATGGACACACGGACAGAAAAAAAAGTAAATAGACATCAAGCAAACAAATAAAATCGTTCAAGTAAGAAACGGCATTGAAGGGAATCTGCCATTGCCGCTGTGTTCTAAGAAAGATCGAAATATTGACAGACTAGCAGATAAACAAACGAACCGACATGAAAAAAAGACAAGAAGACAGCACCCGGACAGCTCACAAAAGTATGTGCATATTCATTCATTTCCGGAGCTAGTATTGCCTGCATATTGTGGCACAATGTAAAGTGATAAAATGGAAAGAAAAACAAACTCAAAAGAGATAGAATTATATGGATATAGGCAGAGGAGCAAGCTCTTCTGCGAATCACATTACTACATCACATAGAAGAAATTGTTGTTCTAGTAGCAGTAGTTACTTAGTAGTGGTAGTAACAAATTCCCTGAGAGAATATTTAGCTAAAGCAACATTTTTGCTTTATATTCATATGCAGATATGTAGTAAAATTGAATATAAACCCTATGCTTGATGCTGCACGAGCTTACTTTGCTTGCTTTGCTTTCTGCTGTTATTTTATTCCTAAACATTCGAAATTGAATAACTATAGCCCATATCCCATGGGATCATGCATTCAGTTTACTAAACTGGTATGTATAGCAATATACGGAGACTATGAGACAGACAGCTGCAGATATGCAAACATGTCGACACAAACAGACATTCCGAAAATGTAACAAAATCCGTAACTGACTGTCATGCCGTTGACGTTTATATTGAAAGGATAAAAAGAATGCAACTACACTTGTCTTTCTACGTGTGCATGTGTGCATTTACATATGTATGGTATACACCTGCATCCCTCCTAAAAATATGCAACGCATATTGCACAGGTATGCCAAATAAAATATACATACATTTATACTAACTCATCGGTAGCAGGTAGGTAGCTACATATTCGTATGTATTTTTTTCCGAAATTTTCCATTGGGCAAATTTTGTAAACAATAAATTTTTTTCGTAAATTCCCTTGCTGGAAGAGGAAGTGAGTTTACTGATATCCCAAGGCAGTTAAATGCACGAATTTAGAAATATTTGATTGGACATTGAGATACATTGTCCTTCATAACATCTCTGTTCTTACGCATCATTTTGATTTAAACAAGTAACTAGTAGGAAATAGCGATAGGAAAGAATCATGAAATTTAATTTTACTTAATTTGAGGTGACTTGGTTTCTCATGTCTTCATGAGTTGTTCACTTTTGCCAGCATTTCACCAGACTGTTCATTTCACAAACTCACGCAATTTGCTGATTATATATATCGTCTTCCAATGACCTTTGACATTGTGTGCATGCCATGTAAAAATATAATATTTTGTAGATTTTGATCCATAGGAAGTGACTTGAAGATGAGTAAGATATTATTCATAGGTGTTTCACAGTTCACTGAGAAATATATCAAAGATAACTCACTACTGATTGTCATATTACTTAAAGAAAGATTTTCACATATGACTTGCTGATAACTCAAATTTGGATATGCACAACTTTGTTACAAATACTTACTGCCCGATATATTGGCAAATACTCTAGCGATCGAACTATGAGTATGTAACGGAAGTTAAATAATTTCCAAATGGCTTACCCAGCATCCATAGATATTTAGCAGTTTACTTATAAATGTTCCACAGATGAATCACAGATTATTCATGGATGACTCACGGTGAAAAATTACTTGAGATATTTACATTTACACATTGCCATACTTAATCGTTTTTTATGTATTCAGGTACCGACGAGGTAATTCTAGTGATCATTATTTCGGTCAGTCTAGGAGTGTAAACGGACGATATATAGTTTATGATAAATCACCAACGACTCAAAGATATTTGGCAGTTGACTCACATTTGGTTTATTGACAATTTTCAGATTTATGTAGTTACAATTCTCATGACGTTCGTTCAGTTGAAATTCAATGACTAACATGTGACTTTACTTACTTACTTTACTTTTAATGGAACAACAGCCCATGGAAGGGACCTACAGTTTAATGCCGAATACGAACGGCGAAGTGAAAAGCTTTTCATAGCAATTTTTACTCTTGTAGGTTTGCCATTGCCTGCCAAGAGGTGGTGCCATTTAGAAAAATTAGTTTTTCTACTTTTTGATTTTGCCTGTGCCGAGATTCGAACCCCGGACACTCTGCGTAGCAGTCCAACGCACTACCACTACGCCACAGCGACCACATGTGACAATCAATTTTAAAAGTGTCAAATTTGGCACCTGTATAGAGCAGTTTCTAAAACTCACACAGAAGATTCGCATATGACTTACACATGATTCACACATATTTAATGGTTGACTCATACTTAACTTGTGCATAATTCACATGCGTTCAAAATTAAGAAAATTGATTGAATAATGCTGAAAAAGTACACAGACTGCTGCTTGTTTGTTTGAAATTCTCGAAAACTGGCTCGCAAGTGATTCAAAGGAAAACTACAAATGATTCACAGATAACTCATATTTGAACCATAGTCAATTCATTGATGATTTTCACATAATTCACATGGATGACTCAAAGTTAAATGTAAGACCTGTTGTGAGAACCTCAAGTGAGGTTCGTTGAATTTTGCTCCTTCGATCGGAGTGGATATAAAACTTAAAATTATACGTACTACTCACAGATGATTTATAAATGACATATATTGATTCAAAGATGATTCGCTATATGATTCACGTGTAAATCATAGATAATTCGGGCATAAAAATACCTTTTAGTTGATTTCAAAATCAATAAAAGATCCGCAATGACAATTTTAGCGAGATCCCTCGACTCTTGACTCATTCGACTCATTCGAACAGAATCAAAGTTTCAAACTTAAAATAACTTCGCATACATTCCACAAAAAAAAAAAAAACAACAGTTAACGCAGATAACGTGTCTTAAATCTGAAAATAAGTAGGCAACGTAATGAGAGAAACAGAATAACTACACAAATTTTTAAATAGAAAACTCACAGTTGACTTAAAGTTGGACGAATAAAAGCTTAGTAAATTTTATATCATTTTAATTTTAATTCACGAAATAAACTTGAAGCAAGTAAAGTCACTACCTACTACTGTGGGCAAAAGTTAGTAAGACTTTGTTCATAATTTCAAATTTTTTTATTCATTCTTCCAAATCTATTTCGTCCCCTTCAAAGTAATCCCCCCCGGCCCCAATACACTTGTGCCAGCATTTTTTCCAATTCTCGAAACAGTTGTTAAAGTCAATTTCCGGAATAGCCTTCAATGCGCTTAGCGATTCATGTTTAATGTCTTCAATTGACTCAAAACGGTCAAACGGTCCACGAAGCGGTTTTTTGAGTTTAGAAAATAGCCAAAAGTTACACGGTGCTAAGTCAGGCGAATAGGGTGGTAGAGTGGTTGCGGAACGATATCAGTCGAATTTTTGGCAAAATGGTCTCGTAAAACCAATGCAGTGATTTTGGAACCAATCGTGCATTCACTCTTCATAGGCCCAAATGACGTTTTAAAATGGTTTTCACTGATCCTTCCGATATTCCAACGATGCCAGTAAGGTCTCTGACTGTTAATCGTCGATTTTTTTTATTGACGTGTTGATCATCAGTTGATGTTGATGGCCGTACTGGACGTGGTTCGTCGTCAACGCGTTCTCGACCATCTTTGAACAATTTGTACCAATCAAAAACACTTGCTCGCGACATACAATTATCACCGAAGGCCTTTTCCAACATTGTGAACGTTTGGGCACCAGAAATTTGATTCCGCACACAAAATTTAATGGAACTTCTTTGTTGAATAATTTCACTCACTGTGAAAATCACCGAATGCCCGAATGCACTTTTTGTACTTCAGAAATACAAGCGTATACTAAACACTAATGATTATTTTGATGTGACATTTGGCACAGATGTCACCGACAGTCATACCAACCTTAAAAAAATAATATTTTAATGAGTGGGTTTCCGCGCGAAATTTAAATTAAAAAGTCTTACTACTTTTTGCCCACAGTAGTATATACGATTCTGGCCTTGTGTTTTCCAGGCATTGATATTTCATTAGAACATGTCCTATATTGTATATAAAAATTATTTTTAACATCCAAGTCAAGCGCTTAAGAAAATGTTCAACTTATTTTAAATAAAATAAATAACATATCTATATTTTATTTTAATTTACGAATTATAAAATAATTTACATGCCTACTTACATTCCATATATGCAATTGAAATTAAAATAAAAAATATGCTTTTACAAGCGTCGTATGTAAATAATATTTTTTAAATTAAAACAGTTCACTCATATTCGTAATATCAATCGTTAAAGTGATTTCATTGATTAAAAGCAGATTGAAAATGGCGATAACAATAACAAAAACAACAATGTTTTTATTACAGCAATAAAAACATTTTAGTTTTTGTTGTTGTTGCGCATTTAAATGAATTCCATTTATTGGTATTCAGTGAATAAAAAGAGAAAAAAAAATCCCCGCCATCATCAACAGCATTTCAGCTTCAGTTTCGATTATTGTGTGATTATGGTTAAAATATGTTGACCGCATTAAAAACTAATTAAACCGAAAATATTATATTTCTTATTTATTTTATACCGAATATTTTTCAATGTTTTTGTTATTGTTATGATTATAATTATACAGACAAAAGCTTTAAAATTTAATATACATAAATTATTTAATCGCTTTTAAACCACAGGGGTTGTAGGAAATTCTACTTCATAGGTCGCTCCTCTACGTTGTTACTTTCAAATATGTAACTATAACGAAATCGCTGTTACGCGAGAAATAAGAAGCAAGCCCCTTTTCTATACTCATTCATAGACATACAATGTATTAACCAGATTTCATGTACATCCAAATTGCTTCAACTATTTTAACACACACACACAAACACACACAAAAGAAAAGAAATTGAGAAAATTAGATGGTAAAAAGAAACCACTAGCTACTTTGCTTCATGATTGATGATGCACAGTTGAAAGTAGAAGCAATTCATGTGATTATTCTTCCGTTTTACTCTTGAAAGAAGTACGTAGACTGCAAACGAATACGAACGAAAGGAAAACAATACAACATAAAACTGAAGGAAGAACGAAGGAAACCACCTACAACTATATGACACTAGATGTTTTATATGGTACAGTGGGACTACGATTAACAATATTTAATATTTAATATCAAAATTATATTTTACCATGATCAAATTGGATTGTTCGAGTACAAACATGGAGAACTATGGTAACTCTTTGCTTAGCATCGGTTCTTTAAAAAATTGTAAACTGTTCTAGTTCTAGGCTTACTCTTAATAGATACATTCGTAACCTCAATTAATTTCAATTCTTTAAGCATTAAAAAAAATGCTTTCACACCTAAATATGGGAAACCTCTTAGTAACCGAATAACCAAATAAGGGATATCAAACATTACATTTCAGTTGTTGGGGGTCAGGAATAAATGGTTGAATCTGGGATGAGCGTAGGTAGCTATTATTTCGTTTGCTTGCTAAGTATTGTATTAAAAATATCTGACCTCTTTTCTCAGAGAATTTAGCAGAAAGATCCACGATTTTCTTTTCCATAGAAAATAATTTGCTTGTATAATATCTTGAAGGAATTGAGAATTAAATTATCTATTCGCGAATAAATCTGGAAAAAATTCTGATATCGTTCTCTCAGAAAATCTTTCAAGCATGTTTTTCAATAATTAGGATTTTAAGATTCGTTTTTTTTTTTTTGAAATATTTTACCCATATTTTAATAGAACCATGGATAGAAATACTAGGTAAGATCTATACACCATCTGCCTTCCTTCATACCATTCAACTGTTCTACATTTTCATATCTTCCCTACCTATCCACCTTCCTCTCTTTCTACCTTTCTGTCTCACTACCTTTCTACCTTCTTCTTTTCTAACTTTCTAAGGTAGGGAACCTTTTCTACTTATTTACATACTAACAACTAACTTACTACCTTTCTATGGTAGGGAACCTATTCTAATTATTTACATACATTTCTACCTTCCTATATTTCTAATTTCGTTCGTTTCTATCTGCCAACCTTTCTCCATTTTTCCTCTGTTTCTTTACATAACTAAACGATATAAATCTGATATACCATTAAAATTTATTTCACAACATCCATAAAAATTATTCGTGCCCAATCCAAGCGAAAAGTGATCTCTCTCTCTCTCTCTCTCTCTTTCTCTTTCTTTTCAAATATACTCATTCTATTTGAGATATTGCATCTTCATTTAGAGAAAAACTGAGGAATTATTCCATGCTCAAGCCGAAGAATTCATATTTCTTTCCATCTCGTCTCGTTGACACAAAAAAATATTTCTCCAGGAAACACAACAATACTATACGTTATGTTTATCGAGTTCTCACTGTACTTTAACTCCATTGTACAATAAACCTCCATAAGTAGTTAATATATGAATGGAATGATGTAAGTTTTCTTTCTGCTGATATTGCATTTTCTATTCCTAGTTTTGTTGTATTTCTTTTCTATGTCTTTTCTTTCAACTACATATACACTAAAGCAGTAAAGTGAGTAGATGAGTACTTATGGTAGTCATTGTTGAATGGTTCAAAAGTTTTTTGTTTCAATACAATTGCTTAAGTTTTTTGTTTCCTGTTTAGTTCACATTTCAACCATTTTCACAATTTCATGTAAGAAGAATCGGTGTGTGTGTGTGTGTGTGGGCATGAGTGAAGTGAATGTGTATGTGAAATTTAATATTCTCAGTGCATGAGATGCATTCTTCCTTCTGCTGCTATTTTCATTACATTGAGGTCTCATGTGCATCATTTGCTCAATAATGAGTCGAGCATTTTTCTTATTATTATTACTATTTTTTTTTTAGTTTTCCCTTTCATTCATTCAATTTTCTTTCACAGATTTCAACGCTTGAACATGTGCGCATTTTACCATTTTACTAAAGTTACTAGAAAGCGTAAATGATACGGCTTTCGTGATGGAATATTGTCGATCTGTCTGTTGGTCTGCCCTGCTTTTTCTATTGTTCTATTGCTCAATTTGAGTGGCAGTTTTCATAAGTATCAAAAAGAAATTACTTAGTTTCATTCTCTACTTTACAGGAAGTAATTTTGCATTCAACTTAATTCAGTGCAACCATCGGCATCTACCCGACGATATCAAAAATCTTTGACTTGAATGAAGTTTAGCTGTCTAAGTATCTTTCAAAGTGTTCTTCATTTATACAGCCTAAGTAGTTTCAACGCTAAAGGGCTGTCAAGCTTTTCTAATACTCGTAATAGAGTTCTGTACTCACACACGTGCATATTCTGTCAGTGTGTTTCGTGTGAACTCTAAGCTATTTCCTCAAAAATGCAATCAAAACACACACCCACAAAGAGAAAGCTTAATGCGTAAATGCCTAAACACTTGAAACCCAACATCTTATACTATTCAGTAAACCAAATTAATACAAACCGCAAAATAATGATAGCTATCTCTAACATTCTTCGCTTTAGTATTTGGCATACTACCCATTGAATGTATGTAAGAGATATATAAGTAAGAGTTTGAGTATATCAAACAAAGTTTATCAACGGATATAGTTTATTCATCTTCTTGTCTGCACTCACGCAGTAAATTTGCGAAAATATTATATATGAGTATGTATGTATGCCTGAATGGGAGTGTGTCAGTATATTCACGAAATTCTATTCAAAACGAATCAACATTTTCTAGTTCGACAGACATCGTATTCATTTTCTTTGAAGAAAACGAACGCACACACAATTCGATTGAATACTGATATACGTATGTAAATACTATACATATGGTATGTATGTATGTATGTATGTATGTATGTATGAATGTATATTTGTAAATTTGTAAAGTTTGTGTGCCTGAATGTCTAAGCACCAGTAGAGAAAATTTCATAGAGTTAAATAATCCACAGTGAAAGTTTCCATTGAATTCTTGATGTTCAACTAACTTCAAGTGACTTCGAATGACTCCAACTGATTTTAAAGCAGTTATGAATTTTAAGTCAAAAGATTTTACTTCAATGAATACAAAAAAGAATTGCATTCTTCTCACACAAAATGTGACTTTACCAAAGCAATAACAAATTCGTGATTCCAAAAATTATTCTTGAGCAATCCAGGTGAAAAGTGAGTGATCTCTGTCTCTCGTAGATTCTATCTGAAATACTTCATCACAATTCATTTTGAATCCATAAGTTAAATATTATTCAATATCTTCAATGTAGTGCAATTAATTTTAATGCATTTTGTTACAGCTCTGATTTTCAAAGAAAATATTTTAAAATTTTTAATTGAATTTCTGGAATTTTTAAGTTTAATTTTTAGATAAATACATTTTTTGTGACCTCCAGAATTAGAAATTGAAGTTAAATATTTACACATCAATAACACTCTTATTCGAAATGTAAATTTTCAGTCCTATTCAGTGTAATATTCTGGATTTGTTTTTAGGCAATACTTACATGCCTCCCTGGAGCCTCTTTCTCCCTATCTGCCTTATCTTTTTTGTTATATATGTTCTCTACTCTTTTTGTAAATTTAACCACTTCTAAAGCGCCATCTTGGGATGGAAAAGTGACAAGTAATATTTTATTAAATTTCATACTTAATTTTTGTACTTTTAAAATTGGTTTAAATTGTTCAAATACATTTTTATTTATTTCTAATTAATTTTAATATTTTGAAACTGTGTCTCAGGATGGGCATTTAAAATAAAAGAAAAAAGGCCGAAGCTTTACCAGCCTGACCATAAAAACTGTGAATGCAGTATTGCTTATTAGTACTTGTTCTCTTAGAATCTTAAGTCAAACGGCAAAATCTATTATAATTTCCTCGAATAGTATCATGTGCGTTGGACTATTACGCAGAGTGCCCGGGATTAAAATCTAGGCACAGGCACATGTACAAAAAAAAACAGAAAAAATTACAAAAATTTCTACACGGCACCACCTGTTGGCATGCAATGGCAAACGCTACTTGGGGTCATAAGTAGTCGACACTGATAAACTGAAGTTCATTGTGGTAAAGGCATAACACTTGTCACATTGGCTGTCGGTGTCCTGTGTGATTGCATTCCCTCTCTCATTCTCCCACCTTCTTCCTCCCATCAATCTTCGTTCCAATCAGCGCAATGCTCTGCCTTCCAATGGGTACACCATGTGTGTTGAATATATATATATAAATAAAAAAAAAATTGAGAAACCCTCCACTCACATCATTTATTGGATGTAGCATCGCCACCTCTGGGACGGAAGTCTACACGAGGAGGCTGTGTGTCGACTTGAGATGGCAAGGATCGTACATGAACTCACCCACTTGAACTCACTGGTTTTATCGTGTGTTCTCCGCTCATAGAGCTCCTGATAAGTATAAGGTTAGCTTTTAAGAATTTATGTACTTCGTTGCAGTGTGGTTTCGCTCCATGCAAAAGGCGGAAACTATTATAAGAACTTATTCGACTGTAATGAATTTTGTACGTACTTTGCCGTCATATAAAACAGAAGCTGAAGTTGATCTCTTCGTAGACAGGATAATAAGATTTCATATATAAGCAGATACGGATAACCTTAATATATAAGCTGAATTGCTCAACTCCTACGACCGCCTCTCGTATATTTGATATACTTACTACAACTCTTAGAGTATTTACGTTAAAAATTGGTAAATTAGCACAAAATAGGTAGACAGTCCATAAAGTTGTTTATATCCCTTTAAAAAATGGGCATGACATTTTCGCTTTTAGGAAATACCCCAAACCTAGATGAATTTTGTAAAGCTATGATAAATAATTTGGCTTTGCTCATAAATCACCGTACCTTAGTGGGTAGTGTGCTGGGCTACAGCTCATCATTCATTCTATCAGTCTAAAATCAGAAGTAGAAAGCATAATTTTTCTCTGCACTTTAGAACATCTTGACTTTGAGTAGCAGTGGCATCAAGTGGAAAAATTCCTCAGTCAGATTCAGCATAACAGTGTAAATAACTTTCATTCGTATACAACTATATACTAAGCTCCACATTGGTCCTGATGGAGCTACAAAGACTCGAGCCGGAGAAGCATATATATTGAAGAAGTCGAGCTTAAAACAATTTTTTCGTTTTTTTATCCATTAAAGAATCATTAAAAATTATAGTACTATCAATCAAATATACGTAAAACTTATTTTTAAAAACTCTACATCATACTTTATCATGATTGTAACAAAGATCCAAAGACAGAATTCTCTCTTTTCTCCAGTTCCAATATTCGCAGAAAACAACACAATTCACTTAACCCACAATTCTTCTTCGTCTTTAGTGGCACAACAGCCCCTGACCGAGGCCGAGGCCGAGCTTTGCACATCCATTCATGTTGTGTGTGTTACTTTTGTACACGAATGGAAATTTTTGTTTTTGTTACCTATAGAATTTTCTGTACTGGGTTCTTACTTAAGTATGTATGTGTGCAAAAGTTTGCACGCACTCGTCATAATAGAAATTCGATACTCCTCTTAGTGTGTTAAGATAAGTTGTTAGTAAGTTAGTAACTTTTATGGCAGCTTTTTTTTGTTTCTTTTGAATACCTGCTTCTTCTTATTATGCAGCGCTGTCTGCCTCCTCTTTGTTCACTTCTTTCATGGGTAGTTGCAGATCTATTGTTGTTCTTATTTCTTGGGCAAAACAGGAAGGAAACACAAAATGTGTACAATAAATGTGACGCTTTTCGCTGAATGTACCGGAAAATATTGCTGCTGTGCTAGTGAACTTCTCATTTTTCTCCTTCTTCTTCTTCTTATTCTAATTATTTTACTTAGTATACAATTTATAGACTGTGTGAATGACAAAGAAGAAAGAGAGGAAGTGTGAGAAGTTTGTAAACAGGAAAAATGGGTGATGAAGTATGTATGCGAAGAAGACTGAGTAGAGTTGATATTTTGAATTGTATGTATATGATAGTTCGGAGATATGGTAATATTTTGATTGAAAACGTGTAGAGGATATTAAGGATTTAAGTTGTGAAGAGAACTATATCAAAAAGAAAGAAATAAAGAAAGAAAGGAAGAAATAGAAAAGAAACCGTCGAAATATTAGCTTTTTAGAGTTTAGCTTGTGTGACAATTTATTTCCCATATACACATTCAGATATATGTACTTACTCACACACTCATACTCACAAATATACACCCACAGCGTATCAATATTCATTGAAAAAACTGTAATCCTTAATTCGTTTTTGTAACGCGGTAACGCTGACGATGTCACAGTGGGAAAGTGGTGGAGAAAAGTAGCACACTTCACTGCACTCATTCCCACAGGAATACAAGTCGTAGGCGAGTCAACTAATGCAATGATTCATTTCCGTTTTCCGGCAAAGTCATTTTGCAAACATATATATTTTTTCTGTTTCTTTTTGATTTGGAAAAAAGAATAAAAAAAGGAAAAAAATATTGCCATGGTGTTTGACTTCATCTTGACACTTTTTCGTAACACTCGAAGCACCGTACACTTCACTCCCCCTACTTTGCTATTTGATCACATTACCACACACACGCACAATCACACACACACACATTCCCATACACATACTTGACGATAAATTCGTGTAAATTCGTTTTGCCAATTTTGCTGGTTTTCATTTTGTTTTTGTTGTTGTTGCTGTTGTTGTTGTTGCTGCTGCTGCTTTTGATTTCATGTGTGATGCTGCTACTCCGCGCCACATGAACGCTAATGTCCTTTGGGACACACCTTCTTTTTATTTAGCAGAAAGAATCCCAATCTCGTTACTATACTATGTATGTGTTTGAGTGTGTATGTGTGCGTGTGTGTGTGGTGCTTGTATTGCTCTGTTGTTGTAAGGGTATAAAGATAAACGATCAAAGATATATATATTTTTTTGGATAATTTAGTATTTTTTCTTTTTGTTCTTTTTTGCTACGCCAACTTTTGGTTAGTGGTCGGATTCTGAGCTTCTTTTTTTCTGTTTCAGTTTTTTTTGTAGTAATATTTTTTCAACTTCTATTAAAATTTACAACTCCATGTACATGTACCATGGGATTGTCACGCTTATGTTTACTCCTTGGTGGCTTTTCAGAGAAAACCAAAAAAAATAAAGCGGAAAAAAAAGGGAAAAAAAAAGATATTTTTCCAACAATTTTTCACATGACCAACAACCAGCGCCACCAACAGTCGTCCACACACACACACACACACAGACCCATACACAGCTTTAACGCCTCAGCTTCAGTTTCAGCTTCAACACTCTAGCGCTCATCGATAGCGTTGGTAGAAAAATGTAAACGTTTCATTATTTTTCTTTCGCTTTTACGTTTTTTTTCTCTCTGTAAATTTCGTTTTTTGTAATTTTGTTTTGTTTCTTGTGCTTTCACAATTTCCTTTTGGCATTTTCTGCCAAAGCCGCTACTGCCGCTCCGGCCGACGACGAAACCATAAGCTTGTTCATGAAAATTACAACAACATTGTTTGTTGCTTTGCTGCTGTTGTTTTACCAGTTCATACAAGAAGGAAATATAACGTGAATAACGCACCCCCCCTTACCCAGCCTCACTCATCTTTCCGTTTAAAATAAGAAACTACTGGCACTAGCAACAACTACACATAAAACGAGGTCATATTTTATGCTGGTTACCACAAAATACACACGCACAAACACACACATATGTAAATATACATAAACATAACAGCAAGCCATGTTGTCACAGGCAAAAGTTGCCCCCAAAGATATACTACAATTTTTGCAATTTCTTTTTACATTTGGTGTTGGTTGATGGTTACTGGTGGCTGCTGGTTGCTTGGATCTGCTCTTTCCTTCTTGCCTGCGAAAGGCGCTATCCTTGTGGTAACATTTACTTTGTGTGTTGTGGTCATAAGCACAATTTGTTCGTCCTTCCGTTCCCTTCCCTTCCCTTCCGTTCCCTTTTTTTTTGGCTTTCTTTTTTCTCTCTTTGCTTGTTCGTTTTGCGCTTTTGTCTTTGCCTTTAACATTCAAAGACCAGTTCAGCATGCGCGTTAAAAATTGGTAACGTGTCCACCAGCAGTTTCCAAAGTGTCTGTGCCTGTGTGTGGGTGTGGGTGTGTGTGTCTGTGTGTGTGTGTGTGTGTGTGTGTGTGTGTGTGTGTGTGTGTGTGTGTGGGGGGGGGGGTGTGGGTGTGTGTATGTGTGTCTGTCCAGTGATGCCTTTGTCATTGACACTTCATGTGTAAGTTCATATGAATTTTATGTAGTTTTTCTTCTGTTTGTTTTTTGGTACTTTTGGTACATATGTGGCAAGATGCTGCTGCTATTTTGTTTTTAAGCTTTATTTTGTCACAAACTCTATGCTTCTGTGGTTGATAGTAGGTGCTTACTGTGTTAATTTATTTATGAACAAACTTCGACATATCGTTTGAAATTTTTTCGTATTTCTCTGTTTTATTTACTAAAGAGACACATACACACATACATACACACGTACATGCATACATACACACGTACTTATGTGATTGCAATTAGCTTTGTCTAAAAAACTTCGATTAATAGAAATCTGGTAATATTTATGTAGTTGAGCTGCTACAAGTTAACAGACAGAACCTGTGTTGAATATTGAATTTGTGTGAAAGATTTAAAGAAAACGTTACGTTTTTGAGTACAATTGTACGTAGATTTATATTTTATAAATGCTCATTGGCTTTCGCCATTTCCTCGAAATAATCACATTTTTGATAAAATTTTCTAATCAATAAATAAATCTGGCTTTCAACATATCAATATAGCCTCGGTGTCAAATTTAATGGGAAGTCGGCTGCATTCCTTCACAAAATGCGAATACTTTTAACCTTTCAAATCGGTTTTTTTATTTTTATTATAAGTCGTGTTTGGGTCTCAATTTTGATAAGTTATTTTCCCAGTCTTTTTGAGATATTGATCTAAATTTTGTTTTAAATTTTTGTCTGTTTTCGTTCCGAGTCTACAAATTTTTGTTCTAGCTCTAGCTTGAATTTTCATTCAAGTTTTCGTCTGAAGTATGGTCTAAGTTTAGGTATAGATTTAAATCTGAGTTTTGATCGGAGAATAGGTATGGAAATAGGTATGAGTTTTGGATTGAATTTCAGCTTAACTTTTGGTGTTATCTTTGGTTTGAGTTTGTTAATGAATTTTGGCTTGAATTTTGGTGTGGGGTGTAGCCTAAATTTTTGATCTGAGTTTCGATATGAATTATAGTTTGAAATTGTATTTGAGTTTGGGTACAAATTTTGGTCAGACTTTTGGTTTTTTTTCCAATTTGTATTTTCGTCTGATTTTTGGTTCAATTTTAGTTGAAATTTTCATTTGAATTTGTTTTGAATGTTATGGCGAATTTTGGTTTGATATTTGATTCGAGTTTGGGTACGATTCTTGACCCGAATTTTGCACTTAAGTTGGTCTGAATTTTATTCTGATTAGTTGTGCTTTAAATTTTTGTCTGATTTCTGGACTGAGTTTTGTGTATGAATGCTGGTTGAAAATTTAGATAAACTTATATATGTAGGTTTGAATTTTAGCCTGAATTTTGGTCCATATATAGTTCTGAGTTTCTGTATGAGTTTTGACCCAAGTTTTGGTACGAAATTGGTTTGAAGTTTCGCTTGAGTTTGCGTACGAATTTAAGTCGGAATTTTATTCTGATTTGGGTTTGAATTTAGGCCATTAAAAGTAAAGTATAGTTTTGAATTTAGGCATAGATTTTGGATTGATTTTTGGGTTTGACTTTTGTACTGAGTTACTTAAATACGAGTTATGGTCTAAATATGTTTTGACTTTTAGTCTCAGAATAGGTATTTGACTGCATCAGAATTTTAGTATAAATACAGATTTTGAATCGATATTTTGTCTGAATTTGCTTTGAATTTTACACTGAAATTTGGTCCGATTTTTCTAGTCATAGTTTGGATATGAATTTTATTCCAAGTATTGGTCGAAATTTAGCTCGATTTTTGCCTTCTTTTGGTATGAGTATTGACCTTGATTTTGCGTGACATTTCGAATTTAGAACTGAGTTTTAAATCACAGTTGATGTCAGAATTTTGATCAAAGTTTTGGTCTAAGATTTAGTTTTAATTATGGTGTTATTTTTTTTTGAGTTGTGAATTAATATTTTATTTGATTTTGTTTTAAGTCTTAGTTTAAATTTTAGTCTGTATTTTTGTAAAATGTAAAAATTTGACAAAATTTTCCTTCCATTTTGCTTCTCTCTGGTCAATTTTAACCCAGAATTTTATAGAATTTTATTCTCTCGTTTTGATCAGAATTTATGTCTAACCTTAGGTTTGAAGTTAGTTTTCATTCGTCTCTAAATTCAGTCTGAATTTTGTGTTAATTATGTTAGAATTTTCGCAAGATTATTTAACTAATTTCCTAATTAATTGTGTATATAAATTTTGTCTGAATTTATTCTCTGTTTGATATCAGTCTGGTTTTATGGTTGTGCCTGAATGTGATCTGAGTATTTGACTGTATTTTGGTGTGAATTTTTACCAGATTTCCGATAAAATTGTTGGTATGGGTCTTTAGATTGGTTCGGTTTTTTGTTCTTTTTCGTTTTGAATTTCATTTTATTCAATGATCTGACTAAAATATCTCATAATTAACAAGTATCAGCTCAACCTCAAATCCGCCAATGCCAATCATTGATCTAATTACTTGGACCAGGATTTCGAATTCAAGTAAAATCTTCAATTTCAATCACAATATGCTTCACTTAAAAATTCAAATAAAAAGCAAATAAATAAATAAAAAAAATTAGCATGCATATTCGATATACAAAAAAAGAAGTGGAAAATGTTACAACAAAAACGAAAAAAAAATTTATTAAATATCCATGAATTGATGGGATGCAATAAAATTCTAAATATTTACTACGTCGCGGAAGGTGAACCCTCTTCTTCTTCTGCTCCATAACAGCCATAATCTGAGAAATAAAAGCAAATACTCTAAAATTGATTAATGCAAAATCTTTCAAAATTTAATAACAAAATAAATCGCTTAAATATCCGCAATATTTTCAAATAAAAAAAAAATAAAAAACAAGAAAGTAAAGCAACCACAGGAAAATATCTTGCTTTGAGTGGAACGCATCACTTGTATTTTATAGCGAAAATTTGTAAAATATTTTGTGGCAAGTGTGTTTTAAATTAGAAGATGCTGCTACAAAAAACCAACAGACAAACAATGAGCAACAAATTGCGTAAAAAGAAGCAGAAAGAAATAAAAAAGACCATTTTATATTTTGAAACATTTTATTTTATTTCCTTTTTTTTTGGGAATATAAGGAAGAACAAACATTTTTTATTGCTATTAAGAGAAAATTATGAAAAAAGGGAACATTAGGTTGAAGAAGAAGAATGGAGCAGAGTGAAAAGAGTAGCAAAAAACTTGGAAGGCTTTGAAGCATTTGCAGCAACATAAGCGGCAACATCAATTTGCAAGCAACAGAGAGAAAGAAATTTAAAAAAGAATTTATTTCCATCATAAAAATGTTAATATTCAAACATTTTGTCGACCATTAAAATACGTTAAAAATATTTAAGCAAAAGGAAAAGACAAAAAAAAAAAAAATAATTGGTTTATATAATGAAAATTTACAATATGGTAGAAGGCAGTGGCGGTAACTGCTGTTGCTGGCAGTGGTTGCAACTGTTGCTACCGGAGGCGGAAGTTTGGAAACAACTTAGTCATTAAATTCACACACATACGCACATATTGAAGGAGTGTAGCAAAGTGTAAAGAAGTGTATGTAGCAAATTGTTCAGATGTACGATTACACATGTGTGTGTGTGTGTGTGTGTGTGTCAATAGAATGAGTTAGTGTAAGTGTTGATGCTCCCATTCTATTACTGCTTCAAATATGGTACATACTCGTGCTTACCTTCCCGCCTAACTAGCAGGCAGCAACGGTTGCTCTTGCTGCTTGCTTTTGTAGATTCATGACTAGAAATATGAGTTTTTTCATGTTGTTGTTCCTAAGTTGAAGTAAAATAGGTACGCGTATTGCATAAATTCTCGTAGAGAAGCAGCAGCAGCCGCAGCAGCAGCCAGCAAGTTCCAGCGTCTAGCAGCAACAAATTTAACCATATTTGCCAAACGCGCTCATACCGCACCATTAAGTTAAGTGGCTTTTAAAATTGAATGTTTTTCCACTGACGTTACTTAGCGAATGAAACCCTCTTCTCTACTTTCACGCACTGGTTCTGAATTTTTCTTTTATTGTTGTATGCGTCTGTGCTGTGCCGTTGCTGCCTGCCTGCTGCGCTATTTGCTGCGAGTGTTGCGCTTCATCACCTACACATTCTATTATACTAAATACTTATGCCAGCATATCGACTACTCATGGGTGCTATGCTGTGCTCTGTGGCTGTGCCCCATCCATCAACACCAACACTTACACACAATTTTTCTTCTGGAATTTCTTTTGCAGCAACAACAACAATAACAGCCGCAACATCAGCGTCTTTCGTCATTTTTTCCACATCACCACACTCAAGTGTCGAAATTAAGTTGGTGTTTTTTTCTTTAGCTTTTGCATTTGCTATTGCTTTTGCTCTTCATCGTCGTTGTCGTCTTCTTTTCTTTTTTTTCTTTACTCATTTTCTTTACTTCCGGCAATTGCCCGCACGGGTGTGTCTACAGTTATGTGCAGCATATGTTTCACTTCAGGCGCACACCAACTACAACAACAACAATTGTAACAGTAGCAATAGCTACATACAGTAACAACAGTAACGCTTGCCGCAAAGCATTTATTCACAACGATAATGTGCAACCAGAAAAACATTAGCAAAAAAATGGATGGAAAAAAGGTGATGTTTTCTTGTGCTTTATTTCATATTTTCTTTTATTATTGTTGCTTTATTTTTGTTTACTTTTTTCTATTCTTTGGCTTTTTTTCAATCTGTATAAAGCTAACATTTTTCCCTAGAGTGAACAAGTTTCCGCAATTCGTCTAAATAAAAACTTATATAATTTGTATGATGAAAATGTTTTATTGTTGTTTGATTTTTTTTTTTTTTCTGAGTGAAATGTTTGTGGTTGTTTTGTTGTTGATGATGACGTGTTTTTTTTTCTTTTGTGTTGGTGTTGCATCTTGCAGTTATTTCATTTATTACTTGCACTTCTTGTTGTTTGGTGGCAAGTGCTACTTGCAAAAAATACAATAAATTTCGAATTGCTTATTTCCGTATAAATTCCAAATATCTTAGATTACTTTGGTAATACATTAGCAACAGCTAGTGAGAGCTAATTGAGTGAATATGTAATGATATATGTAATTCTTTGCAGATCATTGATAAAAAAAAAGTGAACTTAAGTCAAGCTAAATATCATAATTGGTAATGAGACCTCAGATACGGAATCTATAAACTCTTCTTCTTATTCTATAAATGGCACAACTAACAATGGAGGACCTTGTCTCAGCTTTTGGCATCCACTCATGTCGTGCGTGTTATATGTATTTGAATCCGTTCGTACTTATGCCGAATCCGAACATCGAATTGAGAAACCCACTACTCTTGTAGGTTTGCCATTGCTTGTCAAGAGGTGGTGCCGTGCAGCAAAATTGTATTTTATTTATTTTTATTTTACTTACTTACTTAACTGGAACTACAACCGATGATCGGTCTTAGCCGCGTCTACAAAGCTTCGCCAGTTGCTTCTGCTATGCGCGCCCTGGCGCCAGTTGATAAGGCCAAGTGCAGTCAGGTTGCCCTGCTTGACTATGTCAGTGTCGGCGTACAGCTCATACAGCTCTCTTTCCAACGGAGATTAGGACGCCCCCTTCTGCATGTTCCTCCACCGTGGTTCGAATAAAACACCCTTCTAGCCGGAGCGCTTTCTTCCATTCGCTCAACATGACCCAGCCAGCGAAGCCGCTGGATTTTTACCAAGTACGACTATGCTTGACTATGTCAGTGTCGGCGTACAGCTCATACAGCTCATCGTTCCATCTTATTCGATACACGTCGTCCACGTCTCAAGCGCTCCTAACAGCCTCTCATCATTGATTCATTGATGATCAATGTCTACGTCTCTGCGCCATACATTAGGACGGGAAGGATGAGGGACTTATAGAGCGTTATTTTCGTCGGTCGAGAGAGGGCTCTACTTCTCAATTGCCTACTGAGCTCGTAGTAACATCTGTTGGCAAGAGTTAGTCTCCGTTTGATCTCAAGGCTGAAATTGTTGTTGGTGTTTATGCTGGATCCTAGATAAACGAAGTTCTTGACGACTTCAAAAGTGTAGTTGTCAACAGTGACATTTTGTCCAAGACGCCGTGACTCTTTGTTTGTTGACACAAGGTATTTCGCTTTGTCCTCGTTCACCACTAGACCCACACAACGAGACTCCCTTTCCAGGTTGGAGAATGCTGCACTGACTGCTCGAGCGTTTTTGCAAATGATGTCAATATCATCAGCGTATGCTAGCAGCATGACACACTTGTAGAAGATAGTGCCAGAGATGTCGATGTTCGCAGCTCGAATTATTTTCTCCAGCATAAGGTTAAAGAAGTCGCACGATAGGGAGTCACCTTGTCTGAAACCTCTTTTGGTATCAAATGGTGCGGAGAGGTCTATCCCAATGTTGGTCAGTGTCATTTTGCAAAGACGAATGAGCTTTGCAGGGACTTTCTCAGTCTTTACTTTACTTTTAATGGCACAACAGCCCATGGAGGGCCTAGGCCGAGCTATTCGCATCCACTCATGTTGTGCGTTTTATATTTGTACATGAATGGAAGGGGCCTACAGTTTAAAGCCGAATCCGAATGGCGAAGTGATGAAAAGCTTTTCATAGGTAATTTTTACTCTTGTAGGTTTGCCATTGCCTGCCAAGAGGTGGTGCCGTGGAGAAAAATTATTTTTTCTACTTCTTGATTTTGCTTGTTCCGAGATTCGAACCCCGGACACTCTGCATAGCAGTCCAGCGCACTACAACTACGCCACAGCGACCACTATTTAATATTCACATACCTACATAAAAGATGGTGCACCCTGTACATATGTATACATAGACATACGAGTACATATGCATGACATACATTGATGCGTAAATGTATGTACATATGTACAAATAGCATAAATCTTTGCCTTGTCTCTAGTAGTACAAGTCGAAATATTGTATTCCTCAAAAATTTTACCCAGAAGCACATTTCTATAAGAAGCCAAACATTTCTTTTTTTTTCATTTGATATTTTTCAATCTTACATATATTCTATTCTAAGCTTTATTTTTCATTTTTTTCTTTTTGAATTTCTTCTTATTGTCGGTTTTTTAAAAAAAGAAAAGAAACATTTTTTTTTGCCATTTAGTTTTTGGCTTCATTGCATTTCGTTTCATTCTGTTTCATCCCAATTTGTTTTCTTCAATTCTGCTTTTTTGTTCGGTATTACCTAATTTTCTTTTATTTTTAATAAATTAAAATGTCAACATGATAAATGAAGGTTCATACATTTTTATATGTCTTGAATATGTTTGAAACAGACACACATACATACATAGGTTTGTGTGTATGTATATTCTTCCATATACTTACTTGTTCCTTTTTACTTCATCATATGAATAGGAGCTCTACACACTTGCTTTGCTTTCCTTTTGCTATGCTTTTAGACATTTGTACTTTTTCTGATTTCTTTTCATTACCCTACACTCCGACATTATGAGCTTGCTGAAAGCTTCAGCCTTTTCATATCTGTTTACAGATGAGCTCTACTGAAGTTTCATCTAGAGATGATCAGAAATTTCGAAATCTTTTTTCCTTTTATTCAATGTGAGATTCCAGAATTAAAAAAAAATCCTCAGATGGTTGATTGAACCCGGACTGAGTACGAGCCGTTGTAGCTCCGCTCACTGTGCGTCTATGATCGAGTAAAAACTACTTACATTTCTTTCACTTTAGAGAATGGACTTCAACTCACACACACACACATACACACACACACAGACCAAAACAAGCGCACATGTACGTATGCTCAGAAAGTTATAATGATAATTTTTGAAAAGGACCATTGTTAGGAAATAAGTGGTTATGAGTTAATTCTATGCTTACAATCGCTTTTTCTTTCACTGAATATGTGAATAAATGTATGTATATATGTATGTAATATATACGTACAAAATCATATGTACCTATACATATGTGTTATAGTATATGAATAGCCATTTGTATGATTGTGTATGTGTTGCTGTTTGTGGCATTCGCGCAAAAGGACGTCTTACTCAATCACATCCATACACACTCACTCACTGTTTATGGTTGATTAAGCAACATTTGTCACACAAATTCTGATGCTTTTGTTTTCTGTAATTCTGTTTCCTACTCGTTTCCTTTTGAAATATGCTTCATTAACGAGATGAAATATGAGTTATGAGCTTTGAAAAATTTGTAAATAGCTATGCTTGAATAAATCTGTATCAAGTTGTATTCACAACAACAAATTAGTGAATAAATACCACGGCGACCAGGGAATAAAAAGAGGATGGGAAAATGAAGCTGCGGGAAAAGGCAGAGAAATCAGACAGCAAATTGTCAGGGGGGCTAGTTGAGACTAATTAAGACAGAAGAACAAACCAAAAAAGAAAGGCGGTAGTTAGAGTGGTAGGTCAGTACGATGACATGCAGGGGAGAAGGTAATGAAGAAAACGAGATGGGGGTAAGGAGCATAGTTCGGAAGATGCAATGGAGGCAATGCCTAAGGGAAGTAGGGACCTAATGAGGAAGGTAATGGGAAGGACTTAAGGATGGCAAGAAGAAAGTAAATGGGAAGGCATCGATGAAAGTATTGGAAATGGGCAAGTTAAGTAGGTGTGACAATGTGGCAAGGAGTAGGAAATAGATAAACGAGGTTGTGACAAAGCTGTAAGAAGAACATCAAAGAAGAAAGAAGAGCAAATGCAGTGAGGATTTACGTGCAATTTGCTGGTAGGTAGCTGTAAAAAAAATTTAAAAAAAAGGCGGTCGCAATTGAGTTAATAAGGAACTAAATAAAAGAAAAAAGTAAGTGGATATATAACGGAGTAGATAATGGCGGAAAGTAAAATGACGGGCAAATATTTTTTTAATTTAATCGCAATTGAGTGTTTTAGATTATTTCGTTGGGCCTTCTCTCTGGTTCGGAATTTCCAAAACTTTGTATTTGATGAGAATAGAGAAAAAATTCAACCTTCAAGAGGCAATGAAGGGTTATGTCTAAGTACCATAGACATCAAATGAAGAGGTAAACAATTAGATACATGCGAACAAAGAGAAAAACTGCAATTATGGAACTGGACTGCATGTAGGGCTAAAACTTTGGCAGGGAAGTCGAGACCAAAGTAAATAGCAAGCTAGACAGCGAGACAATACAGAAAGTAGGTGAGAATTCAGAGACAGTGAAGCTATTTTAAAATATCTAATTACTAATTGTACTTTGCAAAAACTGAACAGAAGATATCATCTCTAATCACAAGCACAATCTTAATGTTTTAATAATCTTCTCCTCTTCTCAGTCCTACTCTTTCTTACCGACTCCTCCCCATATCGCACGCATTTTTTTGATTAACATGCCAAACTTATCTGCAGTCTTTGTATGTGTTCTTGTTGTTAAAGTTTAAAAAATATCTTAAAATGTATTCATGCAATCAGCATTCACTCACACATAAACAGAGCTACATACACACACGCATACCCACGCATTTAAACAGTCATCTAATAATACTAAAATCTACGTCTAGCACACATTCAAGTCAGCAACTAAAGTCAAACCGAGCAGTCAAGAGAAGCCAAACCGAACCACCAACGCCAACGAGGAGACAAGTAAGGACGGAAGGAAGCATATAAAAGTAAAATTATGCCAAAAGAAAACAAATTTAATTCTTCTTTTTGCCTTTCTTTCTTCGGCTTTTGTGTGGTAGGTAGAAAAGATGAAAATGTTTGCCTTTTCTTTGTACATAAGTATGTAGTTTTTTCATTCTGCTGTTGGAAAATTGTATTAAGAAAAGGCACAACACAAGATGAAAAAAAGAAGCAGCAGCAGCAGTAACAACAACAACAACAACTGAAAAAGAAGTAATAATGTTTGGCCTTTTTGTTGCTGTTGTTGTGTATAGCAATTCTTCAGGGGATTTAACAGGAATTTTTAATTTGCCATAAGGATTTCTTGTTTGCTGTTACACACACACACACACACACACACACATACAATTACACTTGTATACAGGGTGGACCATTCATAATTTAGTAGTTGATGTTGGTGTAAATAAGAAACGAATAATTTTTTGTAATGTGATTTTTTTATCCGAAAGATCAATCCTTCCGGTTAATTGTGCAACACTATTTCATTCAAATGACTTTCTTGTCTGGCCATCTTGCTGTAGCCCATACGATCAACGCAATTTTTTAGTACATTTTCGACTGTATGGAGCTGTACTTGACAAATGGCTGCACAAATTTCGTCCTTAAAAGCCTTAATCGATGCTGGATGGTTGGCGTAACACTTATCTTTAATGGCTCCTCACAAATTATAGTCCAACGGAGTCAAGTCCCAACTGCGATTGTTGCACGGTTTGTGTGGCACAGCGCGCCTTCCTCATCTTCCTTCCTCATTTTCAAAGAAAAGTGGTCCAATGTTGTTGGTCAAAAACCACGCCATGCAGTTACTCGTTTTTTTTTTTGTTTTTATTAACGACCGAGGTCAAAGATGATTTTTCGGTAAAAATGCTCACCTTCTTCCAAAAGTTTCAGAGCCCAATTAGATGATCTTGTAGCTTCAGCTGTTGTACCAATTGAACATTGTACGGCTTCATACCGAGGTCTTTATGCAACAAAGAAGTGAATGTGTTGTTTTATCCAAGAACGATACAGTTACACGAACACGTTTCACAAATTGATCCACAAATTGCGTGGAAGGCGCTTTTCTTCTACCGAACTTTGAACTTAATTTTCTTACGTATATCGATCCCATTTCGTTAACCGCAAATATAAAACTTATTTTCCGTCATAATATGAATGACGGTTTAGTTAAAATAATCAGTAGTTCAAATTGCAAATCTTCGATGGACCACCCTTTATACATTTTTTTTATATATGTACATATGCACTTCTGTCCGTACATATACATATGTATGAGTAAATGTATTTGTATGGTGAATGTGTCATTCTTTTCTTCTTTTTTTTTGTATTATTGTTAAACATAAATGACGCACACATACATATGTAAGCCCTACATACTACATAGGAAATATAAGGTGTAATCGCCAGCTTCTTCATCGACTGCTTAATATTGTCATATCTCATGAGTACGAGAGATTTACATTGCGTTCATATTTCTTTATTTTCAACAGTAATGAACTTCATTATTAAACAATTTTTATGTCAATTAATGAAAAGCTTTTTGTGTTTTTTTTTCCTTTTGGACAAATTTCGCAGTCTACAAGCTGTTTCGTTGATTGCTGCAACATCACCCGTTTTAAATTTTGTTTGTTCATTTTTGAAGATATTTTCGCCATTTAGAAAAACTTTACCCTGAAATTTATCTACTTTGAAAACTGGCTTCTTTTTATTCTTTTAATGGCACAACAGCTCATGGAGGACCTAGGCCGAGTTTTCGTTAGGCTACCAGTCAGTCAGTTGTAACGCGAGCTGCTAAGGGGCGATACAAAGAGTTGAAGAGGGAGGAGTAACGTCTCTTTCAGCGCTCGATAAGTTACGGGACATCGTCAACAAACAGATTGGGCCTTCTTAGTGTGGCTTCAGGCCTGGTAAATCCAACAGATATTCACACTACACCATATCTGGCAAATAACCGGAGAAAAGCAGATCGACACTAACCATCTATTCGTCGATTATAAAGCCGACTTCGACAGCACGATTATGGATCACGCCGCAATGTCTGATTTTGGTATCCCTGCAAAGCTCATTCGTCTTTGCAAAATGACAATGACCAACAATACCAGCGCAGTGAAAATTGGGATAGACCTCTCCGCTCTATTTGATACCGAAAGATGTTTCAGACAAGGTGATTCCCTATCGTGCGACTTCTTTAACCTTATGCTGGAGAAAATAATTCGTGCTACGTGCATCGACATCTCTGGCCGTATTTGCTACAAGAGTGTCATGCTGCTAACATACGCTGATGATATTCTCATCATTGGCGCGAGCAGTCACGGCAGTATTCTCCTGCCTTTAAAAACTTTTTGTCTATTTTAAGAACTTTTGTACTTATATTTTGAGAAATTTCAGGGAAATATTGACAATTTGAAAACGTTTTCTTTCAGAATTTTTTCGACACAAGTTGTTCCAATGAACTTCCAAACAAGCAGAGATTGTAGGAGATATTATTTACTTTGTAAGTTTGCGGACTCTGATTAAGACCAGTCTTTCGAACCAATACCGAATCTTAAACCTATACCCAACCAAAACCATTTTTTTCAAGTTTTTTTTGACGGCTTCTGGTTCAAGTTTATGTTAAAATAATTTTAGACGAAGAACTCTAAAGCACAAATATGTAAATGAAATATAGCGAAAACATGTACAAAAATTAAACTTTAAATAAGATTTGATAAAAACTTGGACATTTTTTTAACCGAAACACAAAAATTTCACAGGCTTGAAATCTTTTTCTAGGATGATCACATGTCGAAAGACATAATGGCAATAATTACTTGATTTTTCTGAAGAAATTAGTTTGGGAAATCTCCAAACTAATTTCTTATTGTATCAGAATCAAGCACAACTCACAGAAAATGTACTTAATAGTTTCTTCCACTTTTACACTCTTTTTGAGTAGGAATATTGAGTACCTGCACGTGTTCTGAAAGTAAGTCAGACTATGGAAGGCTCTTGTTAACTTTCCTCTTCTTCCCCTCTTGCTCTACAGTCTTAAAACTTTCTGAATATCCGTAAAATTTTTTGACAAGTCACTGAGCCAGGACCTCCACCGTATCCAAATTGTAGGTATAACTAAAATCCAATAAACACTAGGAACTGAATCTGACGAAACCTCTTTTTGTACCACTCACCCTACAAGCATATTTGTAGGGTGATTTTTAAGCAGGTAGAAAAAAGGAATAATTTAAAAAATTTTCAGTCTGCCGAGCAAAAACCTTAAGTACAAAAAAATAAAACAGATTATGCTATGCTTCAAAAGAATCCTCAGAAGAAGAACAAACAGAATGACAAGAATAACGGCAGCATACAATAAACAGAGAGAAACAAGAACGCTATCAGAAGACATTCTTCTTATAATTTTTTTTTCTTTTGTACCAAGGTGGCATAAGGGAATGTTGCATGATTGCGCACTGTTCATACAGCAAACGACACATACTCCACGTAAGTACTCACATGCATACCAGAAATAACAACAAAACAAATACTCAGGTGACATTTTAAAATTTGAATTGAACGAAAGTGCCACAGCACAGAGTGTAAGTGTATGTGTGTGTGTGAGCGTGTGCGCACCACAGTGAGTATGAGTGACATGACATTCCCTGCAGAGTATGGCAAGAAGAAGTATTTCATGATTAAATGGAATAAAGCAGCTGGTACTGAAAAATTCAGCTGGAATGCAAAATTACTTAACTACAATAATAATGAAACAATGTTGAAATTTTATGTACTTAAAATCGAAAATCAAAAATCAAATAATTAAATTAAAAAAGTTTTCATGGGTTTCAAAGTCAATGCAACCAAAACATTCTGTGGGTTGGTAGTTAGAAAATCTCTGTGTAAATTGTAATTTTCATAGACTTAAAACTGTCTACAATTTATATCAATGCTGCTATTTTCTTCTTTCGCCACCTTTCCTTAACCCTTGAGCTGCCACTGCCATTGCCACTTGAGGGAAATTTGTGCAAAAATTCAAAAATTGCATCAAATCAAATACTTGAGTAAACTTTTTACTATTATTTTTTGTTATTTCTACTGCTGCTGCAGTAGCTTTTGAAATAATTTCTGTTGCCATTGTTGTTGGAGCTGTTATTGTTGTTGCTATTGTTATACTTGTAAATGGTGCATAAGCTTCACTGGTGTGTCTGAAGTATGCTCAACTGACTCTCAAGTAGAAATCGAAAGAAAACAGGCAAGCACAAAAAGAAGAAATAAAATAAAAGCAGGCAGGCATTCTGGCAGTAGCAACTGTTGCAATTGTTGTTACTGCCATTCGGTTAGCATTCCGCAGCAGAGTTTCAATTCAAATAAAAAGTTTCGCACACACAAACACAAACCAAAAAAATAAAAAAAAAACGAAAAAAGTGAAAACTTCTAAAAATAATAACAAAGGAATTGGTAAGTTTAAAATAATATATATATTTATACACAATATATCGGTGTATGCTATATACTAGTGTAAAAGCTAAACTACTTTATAACTGCTGTTATTGTTGTTGTTCTCTCATACAACAATAACAATAACCCATTCTCCAAGAATTAATGCAACGAGCGGTGAATTCGGCGTCTACGGCGTCGGCAACAATACCAGCAAAAGTTGCAACTTTTTCCTGAATAATTCTTTCCTCTCTCTCTCTCTCTCTTTCTCTCTCTCTTTCTCTCTCTCTCTCTCTCTCTCTCTCTCTCTCTCTCCCTGTCACTCTCTCTCCCTGTCACTCTCTCTTTCTCTCATTCTGTGAAGCAAAAGCAAAAGTTTTTCATTAAGTATAAAAGGTTAATCCTTTGAGGGAAAAGTGGGACGCAAGGCGAATCGAAGTGGTACTGAACTGTGACGTGCAGTGGTGAGGTTGAGGTTGAAGGGTAACGAAGCACAGCATATTGTAACCAAAACTTGAATAAAAGTGAAAATTGAGCTCTAGAGGTTCGAGTAGTTTTCTATTTTTTAATTTTCTCCTACTTCATTTTTGTTAGTTGCAATTGCATGTGAATCAATGAGAAAATAATGATGAAGACTTGAAGCGCTGCAAAAGCTGATAATAATCACAATAAATCTAAAATTATGCTAGAGTGTGTTGGAGGGGAAATATGAAGAAAATTATAGTTAATATTTTTTTTTAGTATTTTGTTTGAAACTTAGTTTTGAGTGTTGGCCAGATGAAAATTATTATTTTTTTGGTTTATTTGTAGTTTTGCTGGATGAAATTTTAATTTATTGTGTAGAAAAAGCATATATGCAACAATCTTTTTTAAAAGTGCAAAATGTTGAATATCCCATTTCTGTTTAGCAGGAAAAATATTGGAATATTATCGTTGAAGATGGTTTTAGAAAATGGTTAAATTTTGATAATTTCAATTGGCTGCAAACTGTTTTACTTGATAGTCAATTGGTGGGAGATGATGGAGATATCTGCCTTATATACAACGCAATAAAATACAACAATTGAGTCGGGCCAGAAAAATATACATCGTGCAAAAAAAAACTACTTACTCCATTTGCTTCTATCGCTCACTTGAAATATTTTCAAATTCGGTAGAAAAATGTTGAAATTCACTAGGTAAATTCTGAGATCAATTTAAAATATTCTTAAAGTAATTTTTTTAATATCCTGAAATCAGCTTGAAATACATAAGCTTTAATTGAGTCGTTTCATATCAAAACCACCTAAGTCCACAATAATAGAATGCGATATTTAGGCACTTGCTTTTCTCTAAGCTCGTTAATGATGATAACTTTTCAATCAGCTATTTTTGAAGCTATTTCATTTCTGTGCGCCGAATTTGTTTCCATTTGTTTTGCTGCTTCTTTTGATATTGCACTTTTTTTGTATAGGCTTTTCCGGGGGATATTGCACTTTGAATATTTTATTTGCTTGGGAGATAGGCCATTTTCATTTTGTCTATTTCAGAACTTAGCCTCTTCCTGACAGTAATAAATTTCTCAATCAAGTATGGTTAAGATTGCTTAACCAATATTCCGTGTACACAGTTTGCAGAGGGTATAAAATTTAGGCCTAAATTCTGCCTAAAGCAATAGTGCTTGAAATACGAAAAGTCCAAGCTAAAACTATGCAACCAATTTTAGAGCGCCATCATGGTGCTGAGTTTCATTCATATATAAGTATGTAAATAGTGTTAATTTTCGAATGTAATGAAATCTCTTACTCCCTGTAGGCACTTCACTAGCATACACACTATTTTTCATACTTCAGCCTGAAAGTATGCTGCAAAATATTAACGATTTTCCACAAAAAATTTGAGGAGCCAATTTTTTTGACACCCTGTGTTTTCTATGTGTGGTGTGTGTGTTGCCATATCTTACTCATTGTTTGGTACATATAAAATGTAATATTTGAAAAAAAACTCTTTTCGATCTCGACTCATGCCCAGCGATAGAATATGGAAACCAGAAAAAAATAAAAACTTATCACTGCTGCCTACATAATAGGCTGTGTCTATGAACATTCAGCAACAACATATTTCATTTCACATGCAGACGAAACAATTTCATTATGTCTAACGTTGGCTGCCAAAGCTATAGCAGCATACAACCGAAAGTATAACACAAAGCGACAGTAGAAAAGACAAAAAAACACAACTTTCAATCGCTAAAGTTTAAAAATGTATGATATAAACTTTCAAAAAAATAAACAAAAAAAAAACATAAATACTTATATAACAAGAGAAAACATATAAAAAGAATGAAATGTTTTTTTCTGTTTTTTTTTTGTTTTTATTTTTTTTTTTTTGCAGCGTTCTTGTGTTCGCCAAAAGCATCAAGCATTCGGCAGCAGCCATTGTTATCTACTTCCGGTTCCGATATAACTGTTTAAACTCGTTATGGTTGTGTGCGTACGTGCAGCAGCCGCAGAAGCAGCACCAGCAACACAAACAGAAACAGAAATGCCACTTACCACACTTCGTGGCTACAGAGTTATGCCACGCCTTTTGCTTTCACCGCCTCACCTTGCCTCCTCTTTTTAACGCCCACTTTGCTATAAACGCTCACACATACAATATCTTCTTTTTTATATCTGGCCTGAAGTATTTTTGTTTTTGTCGTTTTTGTTGTTGTTTTTTTTTTTGGTTATTTTTGTTGATGATTTTTTGTTGTTGTTGTTTTTTTTTTGCTCCTCCCACCGTTTTCACAATTTGATATCCTGTTAACACTAATAAATTTTACCGATTTGACAATTCGATTCACGCTCTCTCCCTCGTCTTTGGGTGTGTGTGTGTGTGAGTGTTCGTGCGTGCTTTATGGACGAACTTCTCTACTTCATAGTTACTGCTCACAAGCCAATATGTTTTTTGAAATGTTTGTTAGTTCACTGTGGTTGTTGTTGTTATTGTTGCTTTTGCTACTACTTTGTTGTTGTTGCCGTTGATGTTGGTAGTAGCTTTTCGACAGTGATTTGCTATTTTCCATATAACGATATAAGTTTTTATTGCATTTTAAAAGTTATTGAAGTATTATATTTTTTTTGATTTTGTTTTTTGTTCTATATTTTCGGGCATTAAATTTATGGGGTCAACAAGATACAAAACAAAAAATGAAGTGACTTTCATT
Source organism: Palloptera scutellata (assembly GCA_958295655.1). Lineage (NCBI taxonomy): Eukaryota > Metazoa > Arthropoda > Insecta > Diptera > Pallopteridae > Palloptera > Palloptera scutellata. Next base: position 122,764,414 of record OY282449.1, read on the forward strand.
TTTTTTATTTCCGAAGAGCTAAGCAGAAGCATTCGTTGTATTTGAAATTGCCGAAAATTGTTTAAACTGATTATGAGTTAACTGAAAATTTCAAAAGTTTGCTTCCTTAGTTCTAGAAAAATAGCTTCAAATCAATTTTGTTTCCTTAGGGAAAACTAGGAATAAAACATAATTACTGCTAGCCTTGAGCTTCTTTCATTCGCCAGTAGTTTGTTTCTTTGGTAGAAAATTATATCTACAATCATGAGCAAACCTACGCACTTTTTTTACATCAGAAGAATTTAGGTTTTTATTTTTTATTGAGGCTCTTAACATGAATGTTTTGCAGAAACTTTAACTTCAGCCATAAAAATAAAACCAAATAAGTTAAAACCTTTAAATATCTAGCAATGGCGCCAGACACCCTCGCGGTATCCAATAGGATTTGACCAGAGAGCTGATGTAGCTAAATTTAAAAAAATTATCAGGTCAATAACTAAATAGAAGTATACACTGAAAACCATACCAATCCCAACCAAAATCCAGTCTTAAATCTGATAAGAATTTACATCATATAATTCATCATGTGATCAAATTTCACTTCAAAACTTAAATCAAAAGTGCAGTAAATGCAAATCAAATAGGAACTAAATTAAATAAGAACAAAATTCAAACCGAAATTCAGATCAACAATCTGGGAAAAATTAAGATCAAAATTCAGACCAAAATACTGAGAAAAAAATTCAGACTAAAATCATCGCAAACTCTGATTTCAAAACCACCAAAGTTCAGGACAAAAGCAGCCCATCAATCAAACCAAAAGTCAGCTCAAATGTTTTCAGGCCACAAAGATATGAACAAGCACGGATATAAGTATTTTGAGGAAGCGACGAGCTGAAGTCCAGGAAAGTTATTTTCAATCACTCGTTAAAGTGACTGGAATTTTTTTAATGTGTTTCAGATTATTCAGAGATCATATCACAATATTCCAGTTTAATTTAAAATAATTCAAATTGTTTTCAGCTGATTGTATATTGATTTCAAAATGTTCAACGATGATATTAGAATATTTCCAATTAATTTCAGAATATTCCAAATTGATTCCAGAATATTTTCAGTATATTTCAGAATATTCCAAGAATATATAAAAAAAAAATAGCAAATGGTTTCAGACTCTTTCAAGTCGGTTTCAGTTTATACAAATTAATTTCAGAAAATATGGTGTTGATTTTAGAATATTAAAAAACTACTTCAGAAAAAGAGAACTTTTCATGTTGATTTTAGAATATTCAAAACTGATATCACAATAAGTATTTCAATTTGATCTTGAAATATTTCAAACTGATTCACCTTATTTCAAGTTCGTTACAGAACATTTAAAGTTTATTTAAAAATAATTCAGATGGAGATTTAAAAAATTATTTGAAACTGATTTCAGAATATATGAAATTCAAGTTGATTTTGGAGATTTCAAATTTTATTTGAAACTGATTTGTGAAACTTATATGTGACAATCAAGTTGATTTAAGAATATTCAAAACTGATGTCACAATATCTCAATTTGATCTTGAAATATTTCAAACTGATTCACCTTATTTCAAGTTCGCTACAGAACATTTAAAGTTTATATAAAAATAATTCAGATTGATATTTGAAAAATTATTTGAAACTGATTTCAGAATATGTGAAATTCAAGTTGATTTTGGAGATTTCAAATATTATTTGAAACTGATTTCAAAATATGTGACAATCAAGTTGATTTTAGAATATTCAAAACTGATGTCACAATATCTCAATTTGATCTTGAAATATTTCAAACTGATTCACCTTATTTCAAGTTCGTTACAGAACATTTAAAGTTTATTTAAAAATAATTCAGATTGAGAATTAAAAAAATATTTAAATCTGATTTCAGAAAATGTAAAGTTCGGGTTGATTTCAGAGATCTAAAATTTTATTTGAAACTAATTTCAGAATATGTGACAATCAAGTTGATTTTAGAATATTCAAAACTGATGTCACAATATCTCAATTTGATCTTCAAATATTTCAAACTGATTCACCTTATTTCAAGTTCGTTACAGAACATTTAAAGTTTATTTAAAAATAATTCAGATTGAGATTTGTAAAATTATATGAAACTGATTTCAGAATATGTGAAATTCAAGTTGATTTTGGAGATTTCAAATGTAATTTCCGAAAATGTAAAATTCAGGTTGATTTCAGAGATTTAAAATTTTATTTGAAACTGATTTCAGAATATGTAAAAATCAAGTTGATTTCAGAGATTTAAACTTTTATTTGAAACTGATTTCAGAATAAGTGAAAATCAAGTTGAAATTATAGATTTCAAATACTATTTGAAACAGATTTTAGAATTTTCTAATTCATTTTCGAATGTTCTAAAAATTTAGAACAAACTATTGACCAGGTTAGTTGTACATAAAGTTTACAAAAAAACTTTCGTACTATATTTATTCATATAAGGATATAAAAAAGTGAGTTTATTTGCTACCAATCTAAAAAACCAGTTTACATAGTCCAAAATAACTAACTTTTTTATAAGGTTACAAAATTTAAATCGACAAACTTTTCGTATTGAACGTGGGTAATAAATAAGTTCATATATTTTGAAATTGGTCAAGAAACCAATTCACATACACACCAACTCCTTTTTATAAATTGAGTGGTAAATAAATTTGTTTATTATTTATTTATTTTATAACACCAAGTATCAAGTACGTGTACAAACAAACAAGTGGGCTACTGCATACAACTTTTCAAAAGTTGAAGGAGACAGGAAAAAAACCGAACTCGAAAGAAAAAATGCTTAAAACTTTGCTGCATATCCTTAAAAATTATAACAATGTAATAACAGCAAACAATAGAAGCAGCTGCATTTATACTATGTCAGTGAATACATACGAAGAATGAAAATATTGAAGTCTGTACACACACGCAACGAAAAAATATTTATTTAGTTGTAACACTGGCAACAATGCCAGAGGAAGAAACAGCAACTAACTTTTCGGCTTTTTTATTGTTAGCTTTTTAGCAAATAATAACAGTAAAGGAAATCGTAGAAGAAACCGCATGGAAACCACAGAAACTAGTAGTGAAACTGTCTCTAGTCTGCGTTGCTTTGCTCTCGGTCGGTACGCTATTCAACTTGACTCGGCTGCTACGTACGAGTATGTGCTTGTGGTAGTAGTAGTAGTAGTATTAGTAGCATTAGTCGTGGTAGTGTTTCGGTATGGCATTTTCCAAGTGTAGGTAGTAGTGGTAGGTGGTTATCAAATAACCTAACACCCGGTTAGCTGCTATTGCCGCTTGCAGCTTCAACAATTGCTGCATCTTTAGTAGCATTTTCAGCTAGTGCTTGAAACACAACTTCTTTAGCTGCTTCCTTCTTTACGCTTAAGGTTGAAGTTGAAGTTTATCTTTTATTTCTACTTCGTTTTTCTTACTGTTGTTGCTATTGTTATTGTATAAAAGTTAACAGCAGCCAGCAGCAAAGGCAATTTCAAAGGCGTTGAGAATTGCAGCCAAGCGCGCAGATTTTATTGCCACTCACTCTCGCATTTTCTACTTACTTATTTCTAGCTCCTTTGATACACTCAGCTCAGCTCAGTTCAGTTTTCCAGAAAAGTAAACCAAAAATTACAGCAAAAAAATTAAAAAATATATATACTATATATAAAGCTGTAGCAAAGTGTATGTGTGTGTGTGTGTTATGAAATCTTTTATTTAAATTTTTGTGTGTTGCTTTTGATATCGTGAGTATAAAGAATCTAACTTAAAAGTGTTGGCGTAAGTACATGGCTGATTTTTCCGTACCTCTCTCTAACTATTATCCGAGAAAAAGCTGAGGAAGAGAAAAAAAATAACCAGAAAGTAGCGGTAAAGTTTGTAATTTCAAAAGGCTTTGCTCCTTTTTGGATGGATATAAAGTAAATATATATGTATGAAGCTAAAGAAGATAGTATTTAACAGTGTTAAAAAGTTATACCAGGTTCTTTGGCAAGAACTTACAATTTTTTTTTTAACTTACATAAAAGTATTAAATTAAAATTTAATAACAGAAAAAAAAAATTAAATTCATAGTTAGAAGGCGAATCAAATTTTCTAAACATTCTTCATTTGAAAAATTCAATATTTGTTAATGAATTTATGAAGTTTATCTGAATAAGTATTTCCCCCCCTTACATACACAGGAAATTACATATTCAAATGTACACACTCGATCACACTCACTCAATTTTTACATCTACCTATGTCTAATCTAATATCTTTACTTCCCTTTGAACTTCTACGCCAGAATTGTTTTTTCTTTTCTCTTTTTTCAATAAACTTTTTGCATAAATTTTCTTCACTTTTCATACTCGCAGATGAATGAAAAATTTATATCGTGATAGAGAACAAAAAAAAAAACAAAATCAATTTTTTTCCTTTCCTTTGTTATAGATACAGAACAAAAAAGAAGAAAATAATGGAAAATGTAAAATAAATGAAAAAATTGTGTGAAGACGACGACTACAAAGACTTTAGCCAAATATTTCCTTAACGCATTAAGTGTAATAACATACATGTACTCCATCCACTTGTGTGTTACATACATGTGTAAATTACGGCAATCAAGTCTACAGACTCAATTGGAAATGTTTGTAATGGTGCCACTTAGATAGGAAATATTATAAAATTTTATTCTAATAGTTTCTAATAAATCTCCATTAATAGTTTTTGATAAACATTATCGTTTTTTACCACTACTCGCGGTTCAACACCACTTCTGAATATCCATTACCGGTTGGAGTCCACTACACATTCGCTGTTCTCAACTCATTGGCCTCCACAACTCGTTGATTAACTCTGCTCCTTAAGGAAAATTTTCACTACTCTTTTTCGCCAATCGTTCCTTGTTGTCAATTCATTCTCAGTTGTCAATTACTCGTTGGCCCCATCATCACTACTCGTTCCTCACCACCATTGTTAGTTTATTTTATTTACTCGTTGGTTTCCATCACTTGTTAACCTTTAATACTCATTTTTCATCATTACTTTCTCATTTTCATTACTGAGCACACTTTATTGATTACCCTCACTTACTGATAATTCCCTGTTAAGTAAGCTGAAGATGCTACTAGGCTTTTAAAGGACTTAAGCGGGGAAGGCACTTAAAAAGTGGATTTTCTATGGATATTTGCAGAAAAAGCAGCGAATTACCAGGCCCTTAAGAGAAAAAGTTGGTCGCTGTGGTGTAGTGGTAGTGTGTTGAACTGCTACGCAGAGTATCCGGGGTTCGAATCTCGGCACAGGCAAAATCAAAAAGTAGAAAAAATTATTTTTTTACACGGCACCACCTCTTGGCAGGCAATGGCAAACCTACAAGAGTAAAAATTGCTATGAAAAGCTTTTCACTTCGCCGTTCGGATTCGGCATTAAACTGTAGGTCCCTTCCCTTCATCTACAACATGAGTGGATGCGAAAAGCTCGACCTAGACCCTCCATGGGCTGTTGTGCCATTAAAAGTAAAGTAAATAAGTAAAGTTAAGAGAAAAAGTACTTAAAAATGGAGGTAACGGGATTTTTTTCTGTACCTCTTTTGCATCCACTCTAGTGTAGTGTAGTCTATTAGTCACTGCTGATTACTGTTCGTCAGTACTACTTGTTAGTTACTAATAGATCTTAACTCGTTATTGGTTGCAATCACACATGATCACCACTACTAACTAACCACCATCACTTTCTGGGTTTCATTATTTCTCAACATTTTGGGATTTATACCGAAACATATGCAATAAGTTTTATTATTTCCTAAGTCGACTTTGGCTGTTATTCCTTGCGGCCACAGATTTGTTGACCTATTTGTAACCTATTTACTGTTTGCCATTGCTCGTTGATTGTCTCACTTGTTTATTCGTTCTTACTACTCATTCGTTCCACTACTCACTCGTTCCATCCCCCTACTCAATCGTTCATTCCTCCTACTCACTCGTTCCCATTACTTGCTGATTTTCACTAATGGTCCAATTATAGAAACTTAACGTAACTTAACGTAATTATTTTTCGCTTCGATAAACAAACACAAAAAGACAATTATCATAGAAATCAACATTCAATAGAATTCTATTTTACGTTAATGTTTATTAAGTTTCTATAATCAGAAATATATAAAATGTATGAAAGAGGATTCTATGTGACAGCTGTCAATTTGTCTCTAAGTTACGTTAAGTTTCTATAATTATACCAAAATACTCTCTTGCTGCCACTCATCATCTACTTATTGATTCCACTACTCGAAGGCTCCCACTATTTATTGGAACCACTATTTTTGGTACCACTATGGATCACTATTCGATTGTCGCAAAAACTAATTGATTTCAAACCACTATGTGCATACATTTACTCATTCACCATACTTACTCGTTAATCAATGTTTCTCGTTGTTAATAGCATCTACTCTTTGTATATATAGACTCGTTGATATTAGCATATACTTACTCGCTCATTACATCTACTCGCTGATTACGTCTAACAGTTGATTATATTTATATATAAATAAGTACTTGTTGATTACACCTGCTCCTTGTATACATCGTTGGTTCCAATAACGTTGTGGCCATTACTAACATATAATTTTCAAGACTAATTTACCACTAGGTTTTATTTGTATTTATTGTTCCACTTTTGGAACCATGTACTCTAGGAATCCAGATATCATTTGCAATGCAAATGTTGCTTCATATACCATGATGAAGTTGATACTTTCTAGTTAGCAATTTTATGCACAATACTTGAAACATTTTTGAGTTATATCAATCATAAGGTCATATCAATGACCTACAATTTCCTACAGGGAAATAGAAATACTTACTTTAATATTCAATATTGCCATATTAGCAAATTTTTACATATCCATAAACAAAAATAAGTATAATATATTCATAGATATGTATGTGTGTGCATATGTCTAAATGTGTGAACCGAAACACATGTATACGAAAACACCACACCCATGCTCACATACACCCACACACACAGGCATACGCGTACATGCAAATAAAACGAATTTTTAGCCAAACACAGGATGTTTAGCTTCGTTAGCTTTGTCCCCAGTGGCAGATTCAAGCTATTTGTTGTTGAGAGAAGAAGAGGATGATTGCGTGCAAATGCAAACACGCAGACACACACACACACACACACACACAACCATATGAACATACATGCATACAAAAGTGTATACGCAGATGAATATGTATGTTCATATTGTACATACAAGCACGTGGTACACATACATATACATATGTACTAACATTTATTGCATGTACCTATACAATCAACACAATTCAGTGGCAGTGAAGACGTTCATCCATCATGGGGATCTCAAACGGAAACGAGGCGTATACGGGTGGTTATATTAGATATATTTATTTACGTATGAGAATATGTGTATGTGTGTATGGAGTCAAAGTGTCATAATTCCATCTAGCACGTAAATATATATATGGCACGCGTGTACTTAAACGAAAATATTGTAGTACGTACTTTTAGTTTCTCACATTTACTACATTCCACAATTGATGGCATGTACAATATAGCATATAAATAGGTAAAAAATGTTGCAGTTTTTTTTCACAAAAAATAAAAGAACAATCCGCGATTTGTTCGTTTGCTGAATGAAAAAAGAAAGCAGTAGAAAGGGTTCATTCATTTGCTTGCTCTTTCAAGTTTTTCAAGTTGATACTGCAAGTTCTTAAGTAGCTGGAAATTGCCAAGGTTCTTGGTAGCTGGTGCACAAGTATGTACATACATATTTACAGTTGCTGAATGAACTTTATTTATTTACTTCTTCCTTATGCCTTGAGAATGTCTTATATTTGTCCTTTGCATTATGTCGCTGACTGGCGGTTGCTTCCATTTTTTCTTCTTTAATATTCAAATGTGCACTTGAATTACAGGGTCAATTCTAAGGTTTAAACAGTTGAGTAAGAAATATAAATAATTATATGCATTTGAGGTTATTGGGTAAGCATTGGGGGTATTGGAAAGCAAAAAGTGGGTGATGTCATTGGGTCTAAAGTAAAGAGCAGTTCAGTGTTTATTTTTTTTTTCTTAGGGTAAAAGAAGAGGAATTGAGACAATTTTAAACAACACATTAAATTAAATTCATAAAGTGGCAGTGGACAGTTATAAATCGGCAAGTTGTGGCTATTGGATTTGAACGGGCTTCTAAACAAAATACTTCAATATTACCGATGATCAACGAATAGTGATAAGCAACGAGTAATGGCGATCTACGAGTGGTGATGTCTCTCTGAGTTGGTTGTAAATAAATTTGTATAGCCAACTAGAAATGATAACCAACACTCTGTGGCAACAAACTAGTAGTAACCAATAAATGGGTGGTAACTGACGGGAGTATGTTTTAACAATGAGGTGACTTGTTGACAGACCTAACCTGGTCCCTAAGAGTGTTGATAAACATTGACAAGATATTACTGACAAGTAGCAGAAACTATTAGGGGAAAAAGTAGCTGCTACTGAGAGGGTTGGGTCAGAGAGGAATCCAATTAGCAATAAAAGCAAAACTAGCTGCTAACAACGAGTAACAGTAAGTAACCAGCAAATCAATGACAACTAGTGAGGAGTAGAATCTCACATTGTGGTTACGTCCGAACGAGTAGTCTCGACTAAACGGATAGTGTAAACCAGTAAGTAGTGAGAACCAAAGAGTAGTAGAAACCATTAGTAGGAAATAAGGTAGTACTTAATAAGAACCAACTAGTAGTAGTAACGAATCCGCATGCTACACCAGTGGAAACCAACCAAAGGTAGTGATTTCCAATTAGTAGTAGGTTACCAATGAGATGTTAGTAGTAAGAACCATCTAATAGAATGGACCACCGAGTAATGGGAACCAATGAGTTACAGAAACCAATAAGTAGTGTGAAACCATCACTAGTTGTTTCTAACAATACATAAGTAGTATCGAATTACTTACTTTTAGTTTTAATGGCACAACAGCCCATGGAAGGACTAGGCCGAGCTTTTTTTTTCATGTTGTGCGTGTTATAATATTTGTATATGAATGGTATCGCATAGCTTGTTATATTAAACTACAGATCAGTGGCAACAATGAGTTGTAAGAGTAGTAAGAATTATCTATCAGTGGGAACCACCGAGCAATGTCAATCAAAGAGTTGTGGCAATCAGTTAGTAGTGGGACCCAACTAACCAATAAGAAACGAAATAAATTAATAGTGGAAACCTACATGGAAAATATGATGGACAACCAAATTATTGGAAAACAACTAGTATTGGCAACAAAGGAGTATTAGTAAGCAACTAGTAGTGGTAAGCTACAAGTTATCTTCTTTCTTCTTCTTTTAATGGCACAGCAGCTCATGGAGCTCCTAGGTCGAGGAATGTTATATTTTTAATATGAATGGAAGGGACCTACGGCTTTTTTCCGCATTCGAACGGCGAAGTGAAAAGCTCTTCATAGGCAATTTTTTCTCTTGTATGTTTGCCATTCCCTGCCAAGAGATGGTGCAGTGTATAAATTTACTTATATTTTTTTTTTGATTTTGCCTAAGCCGAGACACTTTTCGTAGCAGGCTACGCTACGGCGACTAAGTAATGGCTCGTAACAAATCATTAGTAATGGTAGCCAACGAATAGTGATAACTAGAGAGTAGTTGTGCCTAAGGAATAACGACGAGCTACGATTAATGTGAAAAAGCCAGCAACTTAATTAAGGGCTGTCATAAAAAATCTGTCTCACATTTTGCGAACTTTTTTTATAGAAACCACAGTGTCTCAACTTGCTTGTATTTTGCTTGTATTTCATACAAAGATAAACTTAATTCCTATTTTATGGTATACGTAACAGCCTGCACGGCAAACACGGAGTAAAGTTTCCACTTAATATTGATGATAATTTATGATCAGAAATCGTTTCACGTGTGTGCTGATGTGGGCTCCCTGTATTTTGATTACCTCAAAGATCTTACAGCATAGTTTTCTATTTTTCCTCTTCAACGTTCACAGTGCATCCGTTTTTGCGCACTTTTTCACTGCGATAATATTATTATTTATTTTTGTTATGGTTGCCGCTGATTCACTCATACACACACATACACTCTCGTATGAAGTATTAAGAAAAAAAAAAAACTATGAAACATTTTTTATATTGCATGTGGTTGCTTTAAAGAAAGAATCAAACGAGTAAGCTTCTTTCTTTCTTTCAATGTGCACAAAAAGGCACACACAGGCAGACACACACATTAACACAGACACACATGGGAGCTGGCATTGCTCATTCTGTACGCTTTTGTGGTGCCACTATATCGTACACTCCAAATAATAAAAGCTACAAATAATCGCACATTTATTATATGTGTTCCTTGAGGATGTTATCATATATGCATACATAAATACATACATACGTACATACATACATACACATACACAGACATATATACTCATATTTATAAAGCATGGCAACACATATACGAGTGCACGCACACCCGCGTATGAGCATATACAACATAACGCATTCAACTTACGAGTAATGCCATAAAAAACGAGAGCAAATTTCTGCTTGCTGTTCACTTTGTTGTTGCCGTTTTGTTAGTTGTTGGCTATTGTTGTTGTTGGTTGCTAGTGTTTTTGGTTGTTGCTTTTGTTTGTGCTTGTGATTGCTGTCGTTAACGATTTGCGATTTGTCTGTGCTGGTGTGAGTAAATATTGTACATACATAAATTCATTTAGTGTATGTCTGTATGTGTTAGTTTTTGTCGCGAAAAAGGACATTTGCGAATATGTGTGTATATGTGTGTATATGTGTGTGTGTTTGTGTGTGTGTTAGTGTTTGTATATGGCTCGGGGTAATAACCTAGTTAATTCTGAACTACAGATTAAGTTGATTTACTTAAATGCATTTATTTTTGTATTTATATAAAATTGTGAGCTAATTCTATTATCTCGTTACTTCTACCGATATAATTTCGATTGAACTTTCAGAAATATTTAAAGCTTAATAAAACATACATATGTACATATATGTTAATGTATACTTAGTATGTATTAAATTTAATATACTCCTTTTCAATTGTATACATACATAAACTTAATTTATTGACTTGTTTACATTTCAGATTTTCATGAAATAAATATATTTAAGGTAAGTCGAAAAATTAAATACATAGTTTATTATATTTCAAAAATTTGCAAAAAAAATTAATGTTAATATAATGAACTACACACATAGTAACGCTATGGGTGTTATGAAATAATATTGTTTATAATTATCCCAAATTCAGTGAAAAAGAACAGACAGACATTAAAGAAATTATAATAAAACTGAATCATAATATCATAAAATAACACACACACACATACATACACACACACAGATATGTTTCCATGTGTGTGTGTGTAGAATTATACATGCATGCATATTTCCCTTGTTTAAAGCTGCACAATCAAAAAATGGTTATACAAGTTCATATGAGTATCATGTGTAACCACCAACAATAACAACAAAAACCAGCAAAACCAGTAGTTGTAAATACAATCGCAGATAAATAAATAAATTGATTTATAATTGGACAATATCAGTTCATAATATTCTGCTCTTTTTGTTGGTTGTTTTTTGTTTTTTTTTTTTGCTGATTTACACCGTAAAAAATTATTTCGGATCTAGAAAAATATTTAAATTTTGCAAGAGCAACGTGTAGTGATGACTAGTAGTAGTAGTGATGATTCACGAGTAGTAATGACTAACAAGAAGTAAAATTTACCGAGAAGTAATAACTAACGAGTAGTGCTAATTAACTAGTAAGTAGTAGATTAATAACGATTAGCTTTGACCAATGGATCAGTTATAGTCAAGTATACACGATTACAAACGAATAATTTTAGCTATCCAGCAGTAGCTGCGTGATACATAGTTGGTTACGTGACTAGCGAGCAGTAGAAATTAATGAGTGGTTGGTACAAATATGGTTTTCCACCAACTTTCTTTGTTTCTAGTCAAATGTCCCAAAAATTTAGGTTAGAGTGTGTTTAAAAATATTAACAGCTAAAGGTGGATAAAGAGCATAGTCAGAAATAAATCAGAAAAACCAGAAAATCATAATATATAAAAAAAGGAAAGCCTTACGTTTTTTAAAATGACAGAGATATGAAAAGTTATTGCTGTGACTTAGATTGTAGTGTATTGAGTGCCCGAGTTCACAATTCGGCATAGTCAAATCCTAAAATACTTAGAACCATATTTTTCCTATGACAGAGATGTGAAAAGTTATTGCTGTGACTTAGATTGTAGCGTACTGAGTGCCCGAGTTCACAATTCGGCATAGTCAAATCCTAAAATACTTAGAACCATATTTTTCCTATGACAGAGATGTGAAAAGTTATTGCTGTGACTTAGATTGTAGCGTACTGAGTGCCCGAGTTCACAATTCGGCATAGTCAAATCCTAAAATACTTAGAACCATATTTTTCCTATAAGGTAACACCTCGTCACTGGCAATGGCAAACCTTCCCAGCAGGTCTCTAAGCAACCGTCACCAAAACGGGTGTAATAACCTATAACAGTAGTCTGGAGTTGCACTTTCGTACAGTGAACTCCCCAAAATTTCATAATAATGCTTCGGCTATGAGCTGCGATGTATATTATAGCCGCTGGAAGCAATCAAAGTCAAAAATGATTGAAAATCTGAAGAATCTGAAATCTGAAACTCAATTTTCGATTGAGTTTCAGAATTTTGGTTAAAAAACATAGATAAAACACTTTCCGTGATACTAAGGGTACATATGTTATGTAAAACAGTCTATGACTAGCTAGGAACATTCCACAGCAGCAATAGCGTCTTCGGTGCGCACTGTACGGCATCTCTGAGGATGCGCATTATCCACTAGAGTAAACGTGGTGCGAAACCGATCCATGGTTGCTCGAATTACCGACTCTTCTGGGCGATTATGGCGAACCGAATATTGGATGCAGCGCGCGATGATCGCGTGAACCGAATCATTATTTTGGTAATAAATTTGCACGATTTGCAAACGTTGTTCAAGAGTAAGTCTATTTTCATTATGAAATGGCAGACCAAACTGAGCATAAATCAAGTGACAGCTGTCAAAAAGAGTAACTCCGAAAAAAGTATTGCCAGATTAAAAACCACACTTCTAAAAAAAAACAACCTTTACAAAAAAAATAACTCATAAGCTAATAAAAAAAGAATTTGATGGAAAAAACCAAAATTATTTCGAAGGATCTTTTAATGAAGTGTACCGAATTTTATTCAGAATTTCCTTCAATAACAATGTTTGACAAACTCACTTTTATGGCAGGTACCGCACCCACTTGATAAATTTTATAGGGATTATCTGATATTAATATATCAAGATTGCTTAAGTTTTACTCGAGTTATCGCGTACATGATGGCTAAATCGATTCGGCTATGTACGCTGATCATTTATATATACTAAAGTGCATGTTCATACCTTCAACGTATAATAGTAGGCGTTACAAACAACCCTTACTCGATCAAAATCATTTTCACAGATTTTGTAGGGTATACAGAGATTATGTAAGTACTTTAAACTTTAAGGGTCCTGAAAACAACAATCCTTCCGCTTTGAAACTGTCATTGGGGAATAAATGAATGTCTAGATATGAATCAGCACAAAGGATTTCGTTAAGAATATATATCTTAAACATGAAGTACTGCCGATTTGTTTGAGGGAAATACATTTAACGGTGGTTGGGCTTTTCAAAGTTTATATATTACGTTAATTATGGCAAATGACAGATTTGTGCGTGCTCAGCTACGCTATTTGTCCACATACTTGTTGATATGGACTTTACGCATTATTTGTGATCATTGAAAAAGCAAGAAGGGGAAATTGCAAATGCTGGAACTCAATTGGCTGTATTGCAGGATTTGGTGAAAATTCATAATCCCAAAACCGCGGTATCTGTAAAATACTGAAATTTCGGGATTACAAAATCACTTCGATATTGGAATTCCTAGCACCTACTTATAAGAAATCAATTACAGAATTACTACAGTTTAAAGCTGATTGCATTACCCGAAAACTTCGATTGCCTAGTAGATAGCGCACTAGCGCAGGTTCGGATTCGATTCCCGTCTTAGTCTGCTGGTTAATTCTCATAAAACTTCTTATACTCTTATCGCTATGAAGTGAATGAGAGTTATATGAAAGTGTACAAAAACCATCAAGTGGTACCATAACAAATTGCCACCGCCATACGCCATATGGAACCGCCGTTAAACAGCAAGTCCAACCGATGTGTATGAGCTCTTTGCTTCCCGTTGTCTACTTAACACTTGTCACACTTCCCCATCTAGGCAAAGTTCAATGGTTGAACGGATTGAGGGCTATGGAAGGTCCTGCGCACATCCAAGATTTTAAATTTATTATTTTTTATATTTTAAGTTCCAATTTCGACTAAAACTGGCTCACGGTCTTAAATTTCAATAAAATATATTTTCCATAATTTCTACTTCAACTTATTTCCCAGTGCAGTAGACAACTTTAAAGTACTTTATATCTTGCATATCTGTTCACTTTTTTCTTCTTCTTTTTTGGAATTGTCTACGTGTGTGGGAGTGAGTGTTGCACGTGCTTCGTGGATTAAATATGGTTTTTGTGATTAATATTTTGTAAACAAAAATATGCTCAACAACACAATAAAATTACAACAAATAAAAAAACGATAACAACGTAAACCAGAGCCAAACAGAAAAATACAAAACAAAACAAAAATAAAAAATAAATAAAATGGGAGAGCGGCGATATGGTGCGGATGCGTGACTTGAATTAGAACACAGCAAAAGTAGCAGCAGCAGCAGTAGCAGCAGCAGTACAACAAACATTTGAGTCGGTTGGCGGCAAGTGGCCAAGAGTATGGTGGTCAAAGAGACGCACACATACACACACACACACACACACACACACAATTATTGGCAATATGCTGCGATTTCATTTAAGTTCATTTCAACATGAAATTCGTAAAATTTTTAGTTAGGGTTTTTTTTTTTTTTTTGGGTAAGAGATTTGTTTTTATATGTGACACACAGGCCAGCCTGTGCTTGTGTGTGTGTGTAACTATACATCATTTTGCTTAACAAATTTGTTATGGCTTTTAGTTTTGGTATTTATTTCGGTGTTGTCGTCGCTGTTGTTGCTTTTGTTCTTTACCACCTTGTTGGCAAACTTACAAGATGTTGGCAAAAATAAAAAAAACAGAAAGGAAAACTTTTACGTTCCACATTTAAATATTGTTTGAATTTGTCCACTATTTGTGTATTGGGAATATTTCGTTGTTCTTGCAGTTTCTGCTAGAATTGCTACTGAGAGTTTGTGTTGCCAAATTGTTATCATATTTTTTTCCTTTAATCTGGCTCTCTCTGTTTGTTGCCTGTAAATGCCTGCCTGCCTGCCTGCCTGCCTGTCTTTGCTTACATAACTTGGTTTATTACGAGTGCTATTTAACGCGTATAAATTGGTGCGCTGCAGTTAACTTTAAGTTGCTGTTGTTGGCACCATTTTCTTTCTGATGTCGTAATTTTTATGGTTTTATGTCTATTAATATATATTTATATGAAGCAGAAGCAGAACAAGCAGAAGAAGAAGAAGAAGAAGAAAAAAGTAGCAGCAGCGGCTTGAGTCCCAATTTTTCCTTTTGTTTTTCTAAATATATGTCATGCTCAGTCAGTCAGACACACAACAACCGCAGACACGTAACTTTTGGTGTTGTTGTTGAAGTGGATTTTTTTTTTTTGCTTTCTTCTTTCTTCTTTTTTGTTGTTTTTTTGTTCTGGCTTACAAAGTTTTTAGGTTTGTCAATTGAGTAGGTTTATAAGAAAACGTCAGCAAAAATAATAAAAAGAAAATTCTTTCTTCTTTTTCATTTCATGCCTCTTCTATTTTGATATTATTATCGCTTGTGTTTGAAATACTTAATTAATATTAACGTCATTTTGAAGCCTAGCGCTAAAGAGAAAGGACTCACTTATATTTTACCTTAATGTCTTAAAGAGAGGCAATGGTGCTTAAGACATATCGCAATAGATTTATTGTTCTGTTAAGATATTAATTTGATTTTGCTAATCTTCAGGGTAAAAAGCTAATGGTGTAGGGTTGCTGATTTCTATTCTCGCTGTCGAGAAGCTTTTTTCGGAATTGTTTTAAATTCTAGTAATCATAAGCCCAAAAATTGTTGAACTATATTCGGTTCACTATTCTTACTATGCTAGGTAACATCCACATACACTCACCTAAAAATGGAAGCAAGTAGTTTCTCGTGCAATTTCCACATTTGAAAGTAATTTACCCAATTCCGTGGATCTAGATGATTTCGACAACAACAAAAATTCCAGTTTATTGCACCATTCAAAGATTCACAAAATTAACATTTTCGAAATTAATTTGAGTCACAATATCTTCCTTTACTATTCCGGAAGAGTTTGAAAAAAAAAGAAAAAAAAAAAATAATAAGATCTTGGCAAACCCAAAATGACTGTATCGGGGTAATCAAGCAAAGTATAATAAAAGAAAACACCTTTTACCCTCTCTTGAGAATATGAGAAAACTGAAACGTGTAGCCGCTACATTTGAAAGAATTTAAACGTCTTTACGGTGTTTATATCTACACTCTTTCTCTAATTTCTTTCAACGAAGTTAACTTCCAATTGGTCAAATATCTTAAGCAAAACGAATTGCTTAATGACCGCCAATACGGTTTTCGTCGAAATAGCTCTACGGAGAATTGGCGGTCCTCACCGAACACTGGTACCATAGTGTACATGGCTTCGGTGAGAGCAAGGCGGTTGCTGTGGATATTTCAAAGGCGTTGGACAGAGTGTGGAATAAAGCATTGGTGTCAAACCTGATTCCCATGTGTAATCGGGGTAACTTCGGGGGTAACTTCACACGATGGATTATGAACTTTCTAAGCGGCTGCTCTATCCGTGTTGTGATAGATGATATTTTTTCGGAAGATGTTGCCATTAATGCTGTTTCCGCAGGGTTCTGTCCCCTCCCCTACCCTTTACCTTGTCTTCATTAATGATCTTCTGTCATTAACGAATAACCCCATTTGCAGATGAGAGCACCATTTCTCATTCATATACCTGTTCAAGCCGCCCTAACTCTCTTGAGATTGAGATGAATGACTCACTCAATAAAGATCTCCAGTCATTACCCGAGTGGGGTCTCACGAATAGAGTTGAGTTCAATGCGTATAAGACCCAATGTTGCCTGTTATCTCACAAACGATGAGTTTCCCAACCCTCCGTTAACCCCCTAGGTATGGGTGGGGTAAGTATTTCAGAGACAGCAACTCTTAATGTTCTGGGTATGTCCAATGTGATGTTCGTTGGAATAAACACACAAGAAGCAGCCAAGTGGCTGGGCTTTCTTAGGCGGTCTAAACAATATTTCACTTCGACTGATCTCCGCATGATCTTCACCACCTATATATGTACGTCCTAAATTTAAGTTTAATTCGCACCTATGAACTGGAGTTTCACGAAAGCAACTGGAGCTCCTGAACCGTATCCAACATTGAGCGATAAAGCTAATAGGAGACAGTAGAGTTTCCAGCTCTATGCACTTCTTGGAATATTGTCGAAACATGGCTTGTGTCTCTCTGTTTCACTGTTACTTCCACGGTTGATGTTCTGCTGAGATGCGCAATTTGTGTGTTCACCAGAACACACACACGAACAGCAAGCGGAACTCTCGCATTTCACGTAGACATGGTTTCCCGCCGCACTACGTATTACAGAGAAAGTTCTTTCATCTATCGCACCGCGCGTATATGGTATAGGCTCGCTACAAATATATTTACCGATTATTATCACCGTTGCAAATTTTAAGCAAACGCTCATAACTACTTCTCCTCCCACCTTCTCCTCAATCTTCGTATTCATAGCGGTACCGTAGGACTGTATCAATACAGTCGCGTGATGACTGTATCCGCCGCAGTATGACATACTAACACCAACTCGAGAGATAGGGACATACCAACGCACCTTTCCAAGAGATAGGTCTATCCTACATATTTCGAGAGTTCGTGACGGATTTTTGGTTTCTCCACCTCCTTACTCCAAGCACTTTAACTTCACAGTACAGAAAGAAAAAATCACACGAAAAAATATAAAATTAACTGAAGCACTCATAGGATTTCGTGCCGTTGACACAAGAGCTTACCGAACTGCAAACAGTTGACTGACTGAGGAAACTTTTTGATTTATTTGTTCTTGTCCGCTAAAAGAAAATTCCGGCAGTTTGGACTAGACATCCATAGGCCAGTCAGAGATATTACGATTTAAATGATAAATTTTCTTAGTAAAAGTTTTCACTCAACGGCAAAAGAAGAAAAGAAAACAATGTGCCCAGTTTTTATAGGGAGCACTCGTGCAAAAATAAATTCCAACTTAATTCGCCTTAATCAATTTTACCACAAATATCGACTCACACAAACACACAAATACACATATTTTTATGTACATACTTTTATGTTTCTTATTTTTATTTTTTGTATATCTTGCAGTGTAATCAACTAGCTTTAAAGCTAGTTAATTAGCTACCACAAAAAAAAAACACCACAACTAGTTCATTGCTTCATCTCATTTAATACGCGACCTACTGGTTTATTCCACGCTGATGTCCTACGAAAAGACAATTGTCCTATCCTCGATAATATTTGAGCTAGCTATTGAACTAGTATGTTTTGATATAGCACTGAACTAGTTTCAAAATAACTAGTTGCGGACTATCCTCGATTATTTCTGAACTAGCAATTGAATTAGTATGTTTTGATATAGCACTGAACTAGTTTCAAATTAACTAATTGCGGACACAGTTTTTCGGAACAACATATTATATATTCAGAATTTATTATAAATATACACCTACATCTGTGGGAACTGCTCTGTTTCTTCTTTTATCTTTGTCATAGATCTATTCTTTCAAAAATCCATTTAAGTGAAAAATTTATTTTAAAGTACATATTTGAGAACTACAAGACAATATTCTCAGAGAATAGTATTATTTAAAGAAGCTACCACAAAAAGCCGTTGTAAAACTAAGTTATTCATTTAATGTATTTAAACAGTCTTAATGAACGTTGGGATTGCCAGAGAGAATAATAAAAACGTAAGTTTAAGTAGTTTTCATGACTTAACTCAACCTGCATCAGTTTTGAACTATCTCGTTTTTGGCTAGGTCATATATAGTAGGTAATTTGTGAGTGGTCGCTGTAGCGTAATGGTAGTGCGTTGGACTGTTACGCAGAGTGTCCGTAGTTCGAATCTCGGCACAAGCAAAATAGAAAAGTCCTCTTGGCAGGCAATGGCAAACCTACAAGAGTAAAAATTGCCAATGAAAAGCTTTTCACTTCGCCGTTCGGATTCGGCATAAAACTATATACCACGCACGACATGAGTGTATGCGAAAATCTACAAGGGCTGTTGGGCCGTTAAAAGAAAGAAGAAGAATTGGTAAGACTAATTCAATTTTGCACTACAGGGTACATACATGCATATGTATGTATGTATATATCTGTGTGAACATGTGTGTGTGGTAAGTACACACACAGACACACATTCATACTCCATGTTTTTACCTTATAAAATGTGAGAAAATGTGAAAAACGATGAAGTGTAATTTACTCACAACTCAGAAATAACAGTGAAGAAAATGAATATACCATCACATCAACATCAGTGCCACTAGTGCTGTACACACACATACACAACAAGAGAAAAACAGCACATTCTCACACATACATGATGCACTTAAACTAACGCTTTGGTGCTTTGCTGCTCTTTTTCACTTCTGCTATATTTTTGTTTTTTTTTTTTTTCATTTCGCCATTGCTTTTCACATTTGTTCCTGTGCTTTCGTTCGTTTTGTTAACACAATGAAATTCCTGACAGGATAAACATTAAATTCCTTAACAAACGTTACGAAAGCTTAATGGAAATACAAAAAAAAAATAAAACAAAGAAAAGAAAAAAAGTTACACACATACAAACAACCAATTGAGCAAGGGTGTGAAAAAATACTTTGAAATTGTATGTGCACAGTGAAAAGAGTGCAGAGGAAATAGAAAAAAAATAATGGTAGAAAAAATACCATTCAGCTGTACTCCTGCTCGTGGCACAGTATGTACATACATATATAGTTCTGTTGAGCAAAAAGTGGACAAGCGTTTAAATTAAATGGTAAGAATGTTCAAAAATGACATTTGAACACGTCATGCTTTAGATAGTTACAATGTATTTATTTATATGTATGTTTGTGTGCATGTATTTGCTATGTGCGCTTATAGTATGTAGTTAGTTGCACTTAAATATTTTTACTTAGTCGAAAATTACAAAAAAAATATTTACTCGAGTGTTTTCTTTCCTTTCTTTTATTTTGGAATGAATTAGAGCAGCAATCTATTTACTGGAAGTAGATTACATAGTTTTGCGAAACTAATTATTCGAATGGTATACATAGGTGTTTGCTACTTTTAATGAAATACATACATAAATACATACATACACATATACAAATCTAGTGTACGTATAAGCAGTTAAGCATGTATAGGTAGTTATCTAATGATACTATTTAACCATTTTAATATATAGATAGTTCTTCTTTAACTGTACAGTAGCCCATGAAGGGTAGATAGTTCTTCTTCTTCTCTAATGGTACACCAGCTTATGTAGGGTGTAGGCCGAGCTTTGCATATCCATTCATGTTGCGCGAGTTATATTTGTGCGTGAATGAATGGGACCTACAGTTATCGAACGGCGAAGTGAAAAGCTTATCTTATATGTAATTTTTACTATTGAAGGCTTGCCATTGTCTGCCAAGGGGTGGTCAAAATTTATAAATTATTTATTTATTTGAATATTTATTTATATCTTTCGAAAACCGGCACAACAAAGCTTAAAACCTTATTAGCAGTACCGGCAGCATGTAGCATAAACAAGGATTAAATATATGACTTATAATATAATATTGCATGACATAAAAATTTAAATTTATAGCGACAATCATCTGGAAGTGCAAAATAAAGTATAAACAAATTTGTATTAAAATTAAACATTTTCCAAACTTTTAGTAAACATTTTCAAAACATAAAATATACAAGTAATCTAATGTGAAGCCCAAGAATATAAATATAACAATCATTAAACATCTATTCATAAAATTTTTAATAACATGATATATTTGACTATTTGACTATTTGCTATATTTTATTATTTTTTATATATTTTTTTTTTAATTTTTGACTGTGCTGAAATTCGAGCTGGCGCAATCTGCTAAGCAGTACAGGACACTACCAATTACATCACATCGACCACAAAGTAGATAGTAAGAAAAATATATAATATTGTTATAGATCAGTACATACTGCTAATTAATACTTCTTTCAAATCATTCATATTGATTTCTAAGCAAAAATATATTTTATTTATTAATACCTACCATAAACTTTGAGTTTAAAGCAATGTTCATGTATTATTGCTTTAAGAATATGTTGTTTTGGAATATGTGCGAAAAAAGGAGACAGCGACAAAGAAGTTGTACTAAATTTTAGAAGGTGTAATATGTTACTGGATGTCGAAAAGCTGCAATCACAACAGACCGCCGAAGCCTTCGCCAACGAACTCGTACTACTCCTATCGCAAAATACCCCTCAACTTGATGATATATGCGAGCAGTGGATGCACATTTCCCGCTCTATGCATACGGCTGCCGAAGAGGTGCTAGGCTACCACCGTCGATGGTGAAATATGTGGTACGACCAAGAGTGTCGCGATGCTACTGAAGCGAAAAACGCTGTTAACAGAGCCACCCTGCAGTCAGTTGCAACATGAGCTGCTACGGAGCGATACAGAAAGTTGAGGAGGGAGGAGAAACGTCTTTTCAGGCGCAAGAAAAGAGATGAAGAAAGACGCTAGTTCAATGATATCGAAATGTTGCGGGACGGCAACGAGGTCCGAAAATTCTTTGAAAGAATAAGACGCCTGACTGATGGTTTGAAGACCGGGGCCTCTTCCTGCAAGGATGAAGACGGAAATCATGTGACAGATGTTCAGGGCATAATGAGATTATGGAGGCAGCACTTTTCGCAGCTGTTTAATGACGATGACGGCAATAATCCCGCCACTCCGGCGTTGAAGTACCGCCGCCCGACTATGAGGTGGTCTTAACAGCCATTGCTCGGCTGAAAAACAATAAGGCTACAGGTGCAGATGGCCTGCCTGCTGAGTTGCTTAAGACCGGAGGCGAAGAGCTCAAAAAACGCATGCATGAGCTTCTATGCAGAATATGGTCGGATGAAAACATGCTAAGTGATTGGAACCTCAGCGTACTCTGCCCAATCTATAAGAAAGGTTTTAGTCGAGCCACGGTGGAGGAACACACAGAAGGGGACGTCCTAATCTCCGTTGGAAAGACCAGGTGCAGGGTAACCTGACTGCACTTGGCCTTATCAACTGGCGGCAGCGCGCGCATAGCAGAGACGACTGGCGAAGCTTAATAGAGGTGGCCAAGACCGATTATCGGTTATAGTGCCAGTTAAGTAAGTAAGTAAGTAAGTAATAGTTACGGATTTACAATGAACCAATGAATAAGGCAGGTGTGCAGAAAAGCTTAAATACTCATACGAAATATCATAGAGAATACATTTTATTGCGGTCGAAACCTTTTAGAACTTTATTTCAGAATTTATAACAATATACAATAAGTAAAAGCACTTATTCATAATTTCCCATATTTTTTTTACAAAAGTTTGGTTAGCTAAAATCTCTGAAAGTTATATGGGGATCTGTGAGACTATATTTCCTTCATCAAGTTTGCTATCTGGATTAATTTTACATTTATGGCCGGTTTCAGATCAGCAATTTAAACTACAATAGATTATTTTGCACATTTCAATTTCATCACTTCAAATTACATTTTATTATATTTATTTATTTATTATTTTTCTATATTATTAAAAATAATGAGAAGATAGAGAAAAGTGTTTATGGAAAATTATGTAAAATAAAAGTAATATGAAAAACGAATTCAGACGACAATAATGACGAAGAATATGAAATGTTATTAAATATATATTTAAAAGGAATAAGTTTTCTTGGCAACAAGTGCAGTGCTGCCACAGAAATTCAATACTTCATTATCGATGATCTGAAGCCTGCAAAAAATTTAACTTCATTTAAATAAAAATCTAAAATTAACTTAAATGCCATTTAAAGAATTAAACTCCATTTAATTCACAGTCTTACCATAAACTTAAAATTAACTTAACTTTATCTGTGTAGAGAGTATATTAGAATTGGAGTATATTAGTATTGATCGAGTAACAACTTCGTAGGGAAGAAGATATATGTGTGTATCTAGAAGATCAGTATAAAAAAACACGATATTCCTGCAATGCAGGGCATCAACGAAGTAAATAGGTGTTGGATTGATTCGATTTCCTTTACATCACCTCAGCTTCTGCAGTAATATTTGAACTCTACTGACCTTTTAGCAAGGTGATCATTTCCACTCGGAAATTGTGGTCCATTGTGAGTCTCTTCGTTTTGAGCTTATTGATACACTAGCACGAACCTAATCGTTACTCTTTATATATTTCAGCAAACCCCGTATCTTTATCCCGGATATGTCTGCCAAGTTATCGAAGAACCTTAGACACAGCGCGCGCAGACGTCAATCTTGCAATGCAGGGCATCTACGAAGTAAATAGATGATGGATTGATTCGATTTCCTCTATATCATCTCAACTTCTGCAGTAATAGTTGAACTCTAGTTACTATTTTAGGAGCATAATTCAAGTGGCACAGTGCCTCGTGATATAGAGCCAGAAAACTCTTTGTTTAACTTTTCTGTAGATGGGCCATAACGACCGAGCTGTGGAGCAATTATTTCTGTTTTTCCGCGCGCGGTTAGTCACAGATTCCATTATACACATTTCATAACTGTCCGATCGGCGACAGTGTCACAATATCTGCCACACTAAGCTGCATTTCCGAACCCCTTCGGCTCAGTTCGTCTGCAATGTGTTTGTGTGGGGTAGTATTATGTTCAGCGCTTTTCGATATTTTGATACCGCCCGAACATGATTAAATCGATTTCATTGTAGCCCCGATAGTAGCCAATCTTTCAGAGGAGCCTTTAGTCAAACAATTAAAGGTTGTTTTATTTTTACTTCCTTTTCTACGTAGCTATGAAAAACTTATACAGAAAGCCCCGACAGTGTCCATGCTTTGAGCGTTATGAAGGATCGATCGAAATAAAATGTTTTTGTTTGCTTCAGCTAGAGTGAACTTTTTTTAAATGGATGTATATCGACTAGATGAGCTTAAGCATTCATCAAGTCCCTTTGAATTATCCTCAACAATTCTAACTAAGTCATCTAAAGAGAGAAAAGCTTTTCTGAAAAAAAAAACTGTTGGAGTCATAGAGACGAGGAATTTTATTTATATATATATTTATATTTTTGCCCCTGATTTTATCTTTGTGTTTAGACAATATGAGTACAACTGGAGGGAATGATCAGAAATTATCAAAAAACTGAAAGAAAATTTCAAAACTGATGAAATTCAAACATTTCTAATTTATATTCTTCCCGGCCAAAAGAAAAAAATCTAAGACACTTAACTCCCAACTTAAAAGCTGTAAAAATCCGAAGAAATGATATCGATAGTTTCCATTTTTTACTTTAAGACTAACCAGGAAAGTTTAGGTAAACGATACTTCAATGAACTTGGATCTATGAAGTAGGCATACACAAGTTAAGTAACTCCTTAAACTTATCGCGATGGATGTAAATCTCCAGCATAATCAAAAACTACCCACATCAGTAATTAAATAGGCCATCAATAAAACATTTTTGATCCTGTCTACCATAATATCTAAAGTTCAATAAGGAGAGAAAAGGATTTAATTTTTTTGAACGCATACACGAGAATGTTTTGATGTGCTTTTAAAGAAAAGTGAAAATTAAAAAGTACAAATAAATGTAACATGAAACCAATTTGCTATGTCCGTGGAATGTGTGTAAAAAAAAACCCTTTTCTTTTATTTTACTCTTTTTCCATCCCCACAACTTATTTCAGAAAGAGAAAAAATTATGCACACATTGTGTTTTTCTTGAACTCTCTCATTCTCATTGATGAAGTAAATGACTAAGAAATCATTGCTACAGCTCAAAGCCACATCAACTGTGAATGAATAGAATTGCTTTAATATTTAACAGCTTTAACTTAAAGTGGCAACCCCAACTGACCCAAAAAGCAACGAAATGAAAACAACAATTACGAAGAAACTAAAATTTTCCTCATAATTTTGATAAGTTTTAAAGTTTTCATATTTCATAACGACACCTGCAGCAGCAGCAGTAGCAGCAGCAGCACATACAAAAAATATAAATTGCTGGCTGCCACAAGCAACCAACACAACTAAATTACTACTACACTCTGCACACTAAAACACACATACAATGAAACCATTGTGTGTGTGAGAGAGAGAGAGAGAGAGAGAGGGAAATTGAAAGGGAGGGAGATGGCGCAAATAAAGTGTGTGTGTGTGTGTGAGGAGTGGGAAATGCCAACGACGACTCCGACAACTGCTCACACTTCAGCCATCACTTAACGTGGCAAATAGCAAAATTCAATTCGACTTTGGCTGGCCATGGTTTATGTCTTTTCATTGTCTGCCACATGCTTTTGTTACCAAACCAACCAACTCAACAAAAACAAGAAGAAGAAGAATACTTTAAAACCGTTCCATACTCTCGTATAATATATAAAATCTGTTACTGGTACTGCGGAATACTAGCGAAGATGATGATGATGATGATGACGATGATGCTAGTTGGCGCAAGCTCTCTTCTCCACTCATACCAGAGCAGCCACACCAGCTCAAGTCTCGCTCACGCTGGAAACGCCATCATCAATTTATACCAATTTAAGTCTTATCTGCAGGGTGTTTTTTTTACTAGCGTACACGCGCGCTTTCTCTCACTCGCATGCTCGCTTGTTCGCTCTCTACTGCGATTAGGTCCAGCGCAAATAACTTTTCCTGTTTTTTTTCAGCTTCTTGTTTTTGTTATTGTTGTACTATGTAAAATATTTTTTTGTGAAAAATTGCAGAATGTAAGCACGACTAGCTTCAATTTGTAGTATATCTGTCTGTTTGTCTGTTACGTACATACCCTACCAACGAGGAGTAGTTGAGTAATGCGTATGAGTCATTGTGTGCATGATTAGTATGGCGGTTTCAGTATCCCAGCGGGGAAAGGGAGATCTTCAGAAAATTAACTGGTTCAAAGGTACAAAAAAGATCTTCTCTAGGCTTCTTAAATATTCTATTTGCCCTACGTATTTGTCAAAAAACATCTGAAATGGATACAAGGAAAATTATTTTTTCCTATTTTTTTTTGACATAGAAATTAAAAATCACCAAGCAAGTAACTTCACAAAAAAAAAAAACTCTCTTATTTGCAGTAAAATCCCTTAAGCAATAACTTTCAGCATTACTTCGAAAATTTTAACTTCAAATAAGTATGAAGATATCTTCAGAATATGTAGAACTGCATGAAAAGTTACCATTTCTATGATTTTTGTTTATGGAACAGATAACAATTTTTCAACTTACGCAACTTTAACCTGTAGGAAAATCGATCCTGAGGCTACTGGGCTCCTTCATTAGGCCACCGCGGTGGAAACTACCACCTTGAATATTGAACCTCTTCCATATAAAATTCTGGATTCGACTTGTTATTGCTGGAGGCTGCAAAGTCATAAGGTGTTCAAAAATCTGCAGAGTGGATGTATTATTTAAACACGTACTATAAGTATATACATAGTACAGGGTGGTATGCCTGTTTCAATAATACCATTCAGTGAAAATATCTGAAGAATTCTTGTAATGGTAATTCTCGGTTACCTTTTCGAATATGAGTAATTTATATGGGTTATTTAAACACAATGATTTACCACCAAGGTCACTGGTTTCGAAACGATCGTCTGGTCAGCCTGTTCTATCTATATTCATTGTTGTTATTCTCTCTATGGCAAACATAACGCTCATTAAACATGTTCGGTACACTAAATATAATCTTAAAAGATTCGAAAAAAAAATTTTCCAAATTAAAAAACAAATCAAACTAACTTTTTTATTTTTGTCATCTTTGTTTTCAAGGTATGCAGAGTAAAAAACCTGAATATTAGTTGAAACTCGGAATACAAAAAGCTGACTTCAGCTTCTCCTTCAACACATACTTTTCTTACTTCGGCTTGCAATTTTTTGAGTTAGTTTCCAAATCTGCAGAGTCTGAATAATAAAGATTAGCTACAGCTCTTCGTGTACAGAGATTTGGAGACCAAGAACGGTAGACTCAGTTTTATGATCTGCACTGTCAGACCACCTCCAGTGTTCTCTATATGGCGGGATAAAAAAATTGAGAAATAAAGTAAAAAGCTCCTGCAAATAAGTGAAGAAAGCTTCTGGCAGCGCGCAGTTTCCTAAGCTTCTTGTCTCTCAAGCACCGGTTTGAAAATCGCTTTCAATCCTTCCCGCTGGGAAGTGATGACCGTAGATTTCCTGTGTAGTGCAGTGTGAGAGTGAAGTCATACTTTTGAGAAGGCTAGACGCACCTCCAGAATAAAAGAAGCAAGCGCAACTAAGGCAGTTAATATAATAAAAAAAAAGCATTGCATTCCCTGATGTCAGTTTGATGTAAAAACTTTTCTCACGAAAAAGTTTGTATTTAATTGGAAAATTAAATTTCGCGCTTTGGCAAAACAATGAACTAAATGCAAAAAAAGATGTCAAAAAGTAGCTTTGTTATTTGTGTTGTTGTTTTTGTATGAAAATATAGTAATGTAGTTAGTAATTACTTTTTTTCTCATTCCGTAGTAGATTGATAGTACTATTTTACCCATATTTATAGCAATCAATCTACTACATACGTATTTGAAAAGTAAAAGGTAAAAAGAGGGACAGAGAAAGAAAGAGAGATACACAGACAGGGCAGAGTGAGACAGATTTTATGTTGTACTTTCTACTAAATTTATTTCAATTCGCAATCTATGCACAATTCACATTGAAGTATTTTTTATTATTTTGAATGCACCAACCACCCTCCACCTTCTTGTTGTTGCATTGTTCTTTTTTCATGCCAATTACAAATAGCTTCTGATCTGAAACTGATAGCGATTTCATTTTATATCGTGTTATGAATTGCATAAATATATTCAAAAAAAAAAAAAAGAAAAATGTTTACATGTGCACGTTTAATTTTTTGTACGAATTTCTCTGAAATGTTTTCAATAAAATGTTCATTACTTATACTTTTAATGGCACAACAGCCCATGGAGGGCCTAGGCCGAGCTTTTCGCATCCACTCATGTTGTGCGTGTTATATTTGTACATGAATGGAAGGGACCTACAGTTTAATGCCGAATCCGAACGGCGAAGTGAAACGCTTTTCATAGGCAATTTTTACTCTTGTAGGTTTGCCATTGCCTGCCAAGAGGCGGTACCGTGTTTTGAATTTGCCTGTGCCGAGATTCGAACACCGGACACTCTGCGTAGCAGTCCAATGCACTACCATTACGCTACAGCGACCATAATGTTCATTAGTTTTTCTTAAAATTTCCATGAGGAAATAATTATATGAAAATATTTATATTTATTCTATAAAATTTCAATATAAATAAATGTAAATAGTTTATAATTAAATGAAGTATTTTTAAATATTTTCATAAGCTCCAATTTTGCAGCGTGAGGTTGTGTATGGCTCGTGGTGTGTAAATATCTACATATGTATACTATATATACCCGAGGATTTGCAGTGATCTGAGTGAGTTTCTATGCATGAAGCAACAACAACGACAACAAAAGCATAAATACATATATTCACCTATCCCTCTTTCCATTTTACTTTATGCTCAGTGACCTTAGCTCTCATTATTTCTATACGTCAGTCGCTTGAATTCACTTTCAGTTTGATTTCTTCGAAAGTAGAATGGTGTGTCGTTATTTGGTCTCTAACGTTTCTCCCTCTAGAATTGGGGATCTTAGACTTCCATTTAGCAATATGCAATTCTAAATAGAAACGAAGTTATATTTTTTCTCTTTTAGAATCGTCACATTCACGTTAAATATTTTAATTCCATTATTTATCTCGTTGCATGTAGAAAGAAAACGTAATGTTGAAGAATTATCATGCCTGATCGAAGTATTCTTGAAAAGCCATAGACCTCAGATTTTGTGTTTAACAATTCAAAGAAGATAAAGTTCAACTTCTACTATATTTTAGTACTGGATGCATGTACATAAAGGATTTTCAGTAAGAACATAACAATTTTGTATTTAAATAAAACACAGAATACCATAATTGACATATCGGGCTGAAATTTGTCCAGGTGATACATTTAAGTAGGGAATTCGATATCGCTTATATGAATACCGCAAGCACGTTTACAGCGTTCTCGATTCTTTGGAGACAATTTTCCCCCACTCTTCCACATAATAAATCGACCGCAACGTCGGCAATTTCGCGTTCGATATTGTTTTTGAGCTCCTCTAAAGTTGTTGGTTTGTTCGCATAAGCCAACAACTTAACGTAATCCCGTAAATAGAAATAAAACGGCGTTAAATCGCATGAGCGGGGTGGATATTTCGCGAGATTATAGCTGTTTAACCAGCTATTTAGCTGTAAGTATGTTGTTGGAACCACATATCACTGATATCAAGCTGAAAATAGTCTGGCACGGTAGCGAACACCACTGACTTGTGCATGGCTATAATTTTCATCAACCAAAAAATACGGTCGAATGAAATCCACACTTCACGGTCGCTTTTTGCGAATGCAATGTCAGAAAGAGTCTCTTGAAGCAGATGCGAGTTTTGTGCTGTCCGATAATGCATATTGACATGCCCATTAAGCCTAAAAAGCGTAAGGCTCCAACGCTAAAAAATGCTTTTTACGATGAAATTCAGGATTTTCTTCAAGTTTAAAGTTGCGTCCGAATTTCGTTGACTCAGAATTTCGTTAGTAATTTCTAGCAATATTCAAACATCGCTCGCTCGTAAGCTTCACCATGATAAAAATGAAAACCTTGAGCGACGTTTTGACATTGCCATATCAAAAAAAAAATTAAGTTCGCGTATAAACGTCACTATGATAAAAATTAAAACCTTGAGCAACGTTTTGACATTGCCATATCAAACAAAAAAAACTAGGTTCGCGTTGAGTTTAAACACAAAACTATTATGTCCCTATTGGAAAACCCTTTATATGGAACAATAATTATATGGCGTGTTATTCAATAATATATAAAGTTAATGGGGCTTTGGATTTTTTTGATCCTAAAACAAGGATCGGAGGTTACGACTCATAATATTTCAATGCTCATGAGCTGTTTTGTTTTTGAAGTACCGTAAATGTTAAATTGATTTTGATGAATTGGGATCTTTTGTAACATCCGATTTTAGATGACTTTAAGTTGTACTTTATTTAAATACAACGCATTCAATCATTGAAGATTATTATTATTACCAGATTATGGACATAAAAATCAGTTTTGGCCATAGAATCGTAATATTATTTAGTTCATCAGTGCATTCTTGGTGCTGAAAGAATGAAGGAAGTATGTTCGTTTTAAATGACTTTTTTGAATAAATGTACCTCGAATGTTGTTCCACAAACGACATGAAAATTACAAGAAAGTAATGTGGTCCACGTACATGTTTTCAGTAATCTCAACATATTTTGGATTGGAATCTTCCCTTTCTTATACTCTCTTGGTATAAAATAAAAAAATAGAAAAATAGAAATATAAAAAAGTAAAACCACTACGTTCCATTGGCCATAGATTAGTGTCTTTTCACATGTGGTGCTTAAAAACTTATATTGTTTCTTCACTTTTGTTAAACACTCATCGGTTAGCTCGAATTCAATCTACAACATTTCCCCTGGTTTGAAATTGATCCTGAAACTGCCAATAAAGATCAACTCTTCTTACAATTGCGCTTACAAATTTCGTATTTGACTTTAATTGCATTTTATTTGCTTCCAAATAAATTAAATTCTTTCAATAGAAAAATATCTGAAATTACGAATAATTCACTTATCTCCACATCGACATGTAATTCTGGTAAGTTTTTACGAATACACCAAATGAACACAAACCATTCAAGGATTGCATACAAGCGCGCGAAAAGAGAGAATAATAAATAAATAAAGAGCTGGAGAAAGAGAGGAAAGGAGACGAGAAGTAGTGGAGTTAAATTGATTCAAATAAATTTGTCTATTAATTTAGAGCTTATGCATGGATACCTTCTTGCTTGTTAATCTACCTACATACACGGACAATATATAAACATAGAATTACTGTGCATATGTACCGAGGACCGAGGAGAAAAGGAATAAAAAACAAAACGGATAACAAAAAAAATGAAAGGCAAACATTTCCGCCGGAAATTCAAAACACTTGTAGCAACAACAACGAAAAAAAAAACAAAATAAACAAAAACTAATCGAAAAGGTTTCATAGACGAACACACACACACACACACACACACACACCTACATAAGTGCATACAGCCAGGCCTGGCCAGTGCGATGACGACGAAGATAGCAAATGAAAAGCAAAAACATAAAATACAAAAAATAAAATGAAAATAAAAGCGAAATAAAAACAAGAAAATAATTAATTGAGAAAATTTCCGGTGATGATGCTGCATACCTCAACTGAATACAACACATACTTCTACCCATATCTAACTTAACCGGCCACATCCCGCCCTAACCCTGCCCATTCATCTACAAAAACTAAACTGGTTTTATTTTTTATGTTTGCATGCGATTTCCTTCATATACACACACACACACATATATATATATAATATATATTTCTCACAATCAGGCAAATGCCGTTTCGTTTTCGTTGTTAGTTTATTCATTTTGTATGTATGAATGTGTGTGTGTGTGTGTGTGTGTGTGTGCCAGCGAGCAGTCAACTAACAACTGAAAATACAAACAGGACATTTGCCTCAGAGTTCTTTGAAAAACAGCGAGCGAGCAAAAGGGAGAGTGGGTAAAACTAAGTTAAATGAGTTTTTATGGGTGGTTCTACTAGGTGCAAGGATTTGGTGCTGGAAAGAGAGGCTGCTTACTTGTTTTCGATGGTGCTGACGCTGCCACTGTCCGGTGAGACATGCCATAATTGGAAGTGCGAGCTTTTTACTCGTCCTATTTTTTTTTTTTTTTTTTTTTGGCATTCTGCTGGAGCAGCATCAGCAGCCGGAGCAGGCTAAAAAGCATAATGTTTGCATAAAGTAATAGCACTTTTTTTCGGAGAGATAAGTAGTTGAGGACCTTTGCATACATTCAATGAAAATAGAACAGAAGATTGGTAAGTTTCAGCAATTCATATGCTTTTATCGGCTATCAAAAAGCGAAAGCAACAGAAGGAAATGGAAATCACTCTTGATCCTTTCACGATCGAACACAAGCAACTGGAAACTTTGTTATTAAAAATAAATGAGTCTTCGCAAATTCCACTCTCGTGGTGCGTTACTTTACACTTCTTGATTATGTTGTGTGAAAATTATAATAATTCCACATGTGAGGCATGACTATTCTTTGCCTTACACATGCGTTCAGTTTTTCGATTTTTGTTCTTCTGGAAAGTTTCGAGCTTCTCTATACTAGCCATAACTGAACCAAAAACAGCTTTAGCTTTATTGAGTCTGTTGCTGACACCCTCGTCTGCTGCAACGAGTGTGGTCATCATTCTATGTTGGTAGCGGAATTTTTCCACATATTATCAGTTTAATGCTGACGTTGTTAATTCTCATGGCTTTGATCTCCTTCTTGATGCGGAGTTCGAGACATGGCGTACTTCTCTGTTGAAATGATATGTTTAACAAAATTTCATCCAGAAGGATTGCGAAGAGAATTGCTGAAAGTGGTTGGTTCCTCTGCTAGAGAAGAATTGCAAGCTGAGTTTTCTATTGGGTAGTACTGCTACTTAGTTGTGAACTCTTGCACTTCGTTGGAATGATTAGAATGAGCTCTTGGGAAACTCACATCTTTTGTAGCTCTGCACATTGTACTTTCGCAAACCTTTCTTCATTTTATCAGAATCAGAACATTCACATTGGTTTTGCTGTCATGTTGTTAACGATGGGTCAACAGATTTGTAATGTATAAACCTCAATCAAATTCAACAGATAAAAGATCCACAAGAACTTAAAGAATCTGAAAGCTTTGCTACTCGATTTAGAATGGATCAACAATATGGTCTTACCTATCAGTAGGTATAACTTTTTGCAGTGCGATCAAGTCTGCATCCATACCATTTCGTTTTTTTGTTTCTTCGTGGCAATGATGGGGCCTATGAACGGCTTTGATATTTAAAGGATCGGTAAATCTGTTGCTAAGTTAACAAGTATTGTTTTAATATTTTTATACAAATTTTTCTTCGAGTGTAGTGAGTTAGTTGAAATGGTAGCAGTAATAGTGGTGGCAATGGTATAGCGGCAAAGTAGCGACAGTTGGCAATGTGAAATGGTGAAGAAACGAAAAAGCAGCAAATTGAAATAAAATGCTAACTAAAAAAACAAAAAAGACGGAAGTGAAATGGAAAACAAAGCTAAAAGAGAACAACAACACAGCAACTATGACGACAACAACAAATAACGATAGAATATTTTTGGCGTTAATAAAAAACAACAACAGCATAAACTGGAAAAAAGGATTGCGCGCGCTTTTTAAGTAGAAGCAGGCAAGCATTTTATGCTGCTGGTAGATGATGGTGGGGTTAAGGAAAGGTGGTGGTGGAATATCGGTGAGGTGGAGCTGCTCCTACTCTTTGCTTTAGTTGTTTAATGTAGATGCTTTTCGTTGTTGTTGGGATGATAGTGAGGCATGTTCCAAAATTCATTCCATTTGAAGCTTGAACACTTTTTGGTATTTGCCCCCTTCCCTCCTTCCCACTCCCATCCACCCCCCTTCAATACCATTTGCTGTGCTTTTCCTTTGTGCATTTATCTTTTCCATTTCTTATTTCATTTGGGAAAAAAATAATTTAAAAAAAATATATCGAAATCACTTATAGAACAAGTTATGCCAAAAACTACAGCAAACAACTACAAAAACAGCAGTCATTAATTGATTTTATGTACATATATTTGCACATTTTTGTTTTTCTTCACTTTGCTCAATTGTTGTTGTGATGTACTTTTCATATTTTTCCATATCAACAATTTTCATGGATTTTTTTTGCTTTTATATTGCTTTTTGCTTTGCACATTTGTTGATTGTTGACGTGTTGATTGTTAATTTCCGGTAGCAATATTGGAATGTAAAATCAATTTGTATAGGAAAAAGTTGAAGTGAGTGTGTGTGTGCTAGTGAAGTATTTATGATTTTGATTGACATTTTTAAGAGGAGAGTATGTATGTCAGAAATATTTAATATTCAGTTACTGTACTTAAAAAAAAAATCAACAGTGCATGGCATGTGGAAAATGGAGCAACTCTGGGTCTGAGAGAATCTATGAATATAATAGAAACAGAGAGATACAGAGATAAGTTAATTTGTTACTGCCAGTTTACAACACTTGGCGGCGACTGAAAGAAACAATGAACATATGCGAGAAAGAGAGAAATTCGTATGGGAGAGTTTACAGCCCTGATGACTGAGAAAATTGATTAACTCAAACGAGAGAGATAGAAATATGTTCATTTCTTTCCGGTCAATTTAAAATTCAGTCGGAACTAATAATAATTCCAAGATATGTGTAGTGAAGTCGTCATTAATCAATAATCACAATTAAGATTTATTTCCTTATTGATAAGGATAATAATGTTTTAAAATCCCAAAGTCATGTCGTGTTATTCATTAGTCCTGTAACTTCCTCAAGATGATATCGCATAATTGCTACAAGATTGCCAAAACTAAAAAAGACTTAAATTTTGAAAAAAAAAACATTTATTATACTTTTCAATTTACTGACAGAATTGACTCCACGGAATTAGTAACGGCAAATACTTTGCTCACGTGAAGAGTTCGTAAGATGCAATTTTGGCTTTTGTACACAAAATTAAGCACTAAATAACGGTTATATGATACAAATAATACTTCCAAATTCTGTTTTTATTATGACAGTCTTGCAGGAAATTTGGAGATGTGTGCTGATGTATGTAGTTCAGTGATAAAATTTAATGTTGGCCCATCGAGCTCCCTTTGTTTTCTATATCTCGATCTTTATAAGATGCGATTTGTAGAATTTAGTTAGTCACACTGGTAGCACTTCAAAAAAGAAACACTTTATGGCATGTGGTGAAAAGTGCAACCCTGGTGACTGAGAAAATCAATGAACGAACTCAAAAAAGAATGAGCGAGGAGTTGATATGTATGCAAGGGCTAATTTATAACACGTCGCGACCACTCAAATAACTGAGAGAACCAATGAACTCAAAGAGAGTTAGAGAGGAATTCTGTTGAAGAGCCGATTTACATTCTAATCAATTGATGCCAAAAATATTTTCAATCAAAATGAAAAATTAATTTTATGCGGTTTTTGATTCTAATTCAAACAGGGTTGATTTCTTCAGTTTTTAAGTTTCAAGCAGTGAACTATAAGTAGTCCTGCTGGCGTAGTTGCTTGTGCATTGGCCTGCTACGCAGACTGTCAGGAGTTAAAATCTCGACACAGAAAAAAAAAATCAAAAAGTAGAAAACCCGATTTTGTTAAATGGCTCCACCTCTTGGCATGCAATTGCAAACCTTCAAGAGTTAAAATTGCCTATGAAAAGTTTTTCACTTCACCGTTTTGATTCGACATAAAACTGTAGGTCCCTTCCATTCATGTACAAATTAACACGCACAACGCTCGTTGGGCCAGCCCAGCTCCATGGTGTGCCATTAAAAGAAGAATAAGGTTTATTTTTAGGAGCCACTTCCAATTCGAAATTAAAATAAATAAAAAATAGGATGACTGCTTCTCAGAAAAAAATTTTTTTATTTTTGATTTGACTACGAAAGCAGCACACATTTTTTTTGACTTAAAATCTGATATACATAAATGTTAATTGGATCCAAAAAGGACCCGAAAAATTTGAGTTAAATATTATAATTTCTGTTTCTGTCTTTTCTTGCTGGTCGCTGTGGCGTAGTGGTAGTGCGTCGCAAAGTGTCCGGGGTTCGAATCTCGGCAAATCAAGGGCAAACCTAAATTCATGTACAAATATAACACGCACAACAGGAGTGGATGCGAAGAGCTTGGCCTAGGCCCTCCATGGGCTGTTGTGCCATTAAAAGTAAAAGTAAAGTACTTTCTGTCTTCTTCAGTAAAAGCTAAGAATGATTTTGTGAGATTAAAAACCTAGCTTTAATTTATGAATTTCACTGTACTTTATTTTTGAAATTGACCTCAGTCATCTGAATAAATCATGTTTTCGACAGACAGCAAAATCACACAAGTAAACACAAACTTTTAATATATTTTAATTTAGCTTGAGGCGCAAAAATAAACCAACAAACAATTTAGTTTAAATGAAAATTCACATTATTTCAGTTTAACTTTAATTTCCTTTACGTTGTTAATGCTGTATCTTCACATCTGTGGGCATAAGGAAAAACTGCTAAAGTCGAATTAAGAAAATACAAACTTATTTTTCATTATAAATCCTAACATATTGAAAGTTCTTAAATTATTATTAAAGTTAGATTTATAAAAACAATGAGAATTCTTAAATTTTTAAAATTTTTCATTAACTTTCAACATTTGGGCATTCATAATGAAAAATATGCATTGAGTTTTACTATTTCCTAGATCGACTTTACCTGTTATTGCTTGTGGCCACAGATTTGTTAACATGCCATGTAGATAATTGAAACGAAAAACTACTACTTTTATATATTGTATATGACAATTATTTTCATTTGCTCTCTCTCTTTCTATTGGTTAAAAACTATCTCAACAATTAAGCAAAATAATAAATTTAGTATACCAATATTTTAACATTTTACAGCGGCAACAATGCAATTTTGTTGTTGACATGAAACACGTGGCAGTTTGGTTCATATGTTCTTTGTGGTTTTCTGTATGAAGAACACTCATAAACACACACATGCCAAGCACATACATTGGTTTTAAAAAAAAAAAAAAAAAAAACGATAACACTCGTTACTTAAAACTTAATGAATTAAAACAATTCAGAAAATGTAAAAAGAAAATTGTAACAATTTTCATCATCTCATTGTACTTGGTTTTTTTAAAATGACAAACTGCAAATTTTTAATGTAAAAATGTCGACAGCAAAATAAATTTTTCATGTACATATGTACAGCGACAACAGCAAATGATGCTCTCACGTGGTCAGTGTTAAACATGAAGAGAGAAAAAGAAAAGTACGGTAGCAAGTAACGTCAACAATGCATTTTTACACCATGGTTGCATGATGAATGCTTGACGGTGAAGGTACATCACGGTGTAGGAAGACGTGAGAAGAGAGCGAGAGAGAGAGCGCTCCCCTGTAAACAATAGTATGTGTAAGAATTGAATTGAAGGCAATGAAATAACTGGAAACTGGAAAAAATGCAATAACAAAATTAGTGTAAAAGGATGGTAGTTGGAGGGGGGGTGGGGGGGTGGGGGGGAAATAGAGGCAGGGAGACGAACGGTGTTAGTGAAATGGACGTGAAAAATGTTTACATACTTTTACACCATTTTTTTAGCACGTCTTTGTGTAAATGTGAGTATGTGTATAGGTCTCGGTGGTTGTGTGTGTGTGTGTGTGTGTGTGTGTGTGTTTGAATGGTGAGAATGTTTGTTGGCGGCGGGGACTACAAACACAAAATACACATACACACGGACAATGAATTCATGTATGTATGTGCGAGTACATGCCGAGCAACGTGGTGGAAACGTGGTAGAAAATGTATGCACAAGTGTATGTAATTTATGGTGTAAACTGTAACAGTAAATTGTAAAGTGTTGTTAAACACTCTAGAAAACACGCACGCAAACACAGACAAACACACACACACATACATACATACATGCTTGCATTCATATACTTGCATGTAGGAGAGCATCACAAGTGCATCAATAGCAGGCAGTAACGTTACAAAAGCAGGAACAACAATTCTTCGGAGTAACTGACAGGATGTGTTTAATTATGCAACAACGTAAAATGTTTTCAAGTCTCGCACACACACAGACATACAATTTATAATAGCAGCTAGTGAAAATATTACAATTGGTTGCTCTTTTATACGAAAATTTGCCATTTGTCGTTGTTTTTTACAATGCGGAAAATTGCATGAAATGCCTTTTTCAAAGAGATTTATAAAGACTTAGTAAATTTACTGTAAATACTTACACCTGGAGTTTAGTATCAGGATGTTGTCTATCATTCAAGATTTGATTAAAAAATCCTTGATCTAAACGAAATAAATACAAGACAATATTTAGTTAAGTTTTTGACACGATTTCGGTTATAGAACAATTGATACCGATTTGTACTCGTCTATGAGTCAATGTAAAATGAATATGCTGACACTAACGATTATGTCGACATAATTGAAAGTGTTGAGTTATTGACACCTTTTTTATATACTTAGGACAAATGCCAAATTAAGTCGACACAGTCGCTGTCGACATAAATTATGGTGTTGAATTTTTAACATATTTTTTTGGGTATGAAACAAGTGTCAAAACTAGTCGACACGAACCGAAAGTTGTATGCCGAATCCAAACGGAGAAGTAAAGAGGTTTACTTATGCAATTTTTACTCTTGTAGATTTGCCATAAATCATGAAAAGCATATCCTTTAGTTTCACTTTTTTAGAGCCTTTCTCTGCAATATACTTAAAATACGTAGAGACATATGGCAGAAATAATATTTACAAAGATTCCCTACAAAAAGGAACGGTTCAAACTATATGTAGGAAGACGATATCGATAGTCTAGTGAGA
This sequence comes from Palloptera scutellata, assembly GCA_958295655.1. Taxonomy (NCBI): domain Eukaryota; kingdom Metazoa; phylum Arthropoda; class Insecta; order Diptera; family Pallopteridae; genus Palloptera; species Palloptera scutellata. The sequence continues at coordinate 122,803,442 of OY282449.1, forward strand.
TTTTCACCTAGGCGGTTGGTGATTTGATTCCCCTCATGGTTTTGTGGTTAGTTCTCATAAACTTCATATGAAGTGAATGAGAATTATTAGAAAGTGTACAAGTACACAACACTTGGCAAGCAATAGTAAAACCACGAAGTGATAAAAAATTGCCACCTCACTGTTCGGAACCGGCGTTTCGCTGTAAGTCCAACAATGTGGTATCACAATGATCTGTTCTGACCATTATACAATAAAAAAAAGAAAGATATATATAGGTGTGGTTTTGAATCTTGCAATACTTTTTTCCATTCATGTACAAATATAACACGCACAACATGAGTGGATGCGAAAAGCTCGGCCTAGGCCCTCCATGGGCTGTTGTGCCATTAAAAGTAAAGTAAATAATACTTTTTTCGGAGGTTGTCTTTTTGACAGCTGCCACTCGATTTATGCTCTGTTTTGTTTGCCATTTCATAATGAATAGATTTACTCCTGAACAACGTTTGCAAATCGTGTAAATTTATTAACAAAACGACCGAATTGCACAAGAAAATTTTTTTCAGCGATGAAGCTCACTTTTGTTTGAATAGGTACGTTAATAAGCAAAATTGTCGCATTTGGTATGATCTTAATAAACAACCCATTGTTTAGACGCCGTTACATCCTCAAAAAGTCACTGTTTGGTGTGCTTTATGGGCAGAGGGAATCATTGGTCCATATTTCTTCAAAGATGAAGCCGGTCATAATGTTACAGTCAATGGGGAACGCTATAGAACTATAGAGCCATGATTAATGAATTTTTCGTGCCTGAATTGGATGATGTTGATGTGGACGACCTTTGGTTCCAACAAGACGGTGCTTCATGCCATACAGCCAACGAAACAATCAATTTATTGAAGGAAACTTTTGGTGAGCGCATTATCTCGCGTCGTGGGTTCGTGGGCCTGTGGCGTGGCCTCCAAGATCGTGCGATTTAACACCGCTGAACTATATTTTGTGGGGTTATGTGAATCCGCTTGTCTACGCAGTTAAGCCCGAGACGATTGACTCGGGCCTTAGAAGAGAATATTCGGCGCGTCATTACTGACATATTGAAAAAATACTGACATACATACGGGAAAAAGACTGACATTGCTGCAAAAAGTGGTCGAAAATTGGACCACTCGGCTGGAGTTTATTCGAACCAGCCGTGACGGCCACTTGCCCGAAATCGTTTTTAAAACATAATCGCAAATCCTTATCTTTATAATAAAGCTAAATTCTTGGCCATAACATTAAATTATATGCGTTTTATTTCTTCTTGAAAAAACCGAAAAATCACCCTGTATTTGAGTACATAGATAAGAATAACTTATAATTTTAGTCACACATTCCCTCACCGCTCAGCCACACAATTTTCTTGTACTAAATTTGTATTTAAGCTTATTTTATTGTTATGCATTGCGATAGTGTCTAAACTGTTTCACTTCTTCCTTTACCTAAACCAAGTAAATAATCACTTTATTAATTTGCACATATTTTCTACTTGTTGTCAACTTTATTACAATTATTGTACTTGTTTTGCTATTCATTGTTCTTGTTGTTGTGGTTCGTTAATGAATTCCATGTTGCATGTAGTATGTGCCAGAGTTTATTAAAATACCTACCAAATTTGGATACTAATGTAATACATATTTACCTACATTGTATATACTCGTATTTGTGTATGCATGGTATGTATGTGTTCATGTGTGTTGGTAATTTAGTAAAATTTCCTTTTCTTGTCATGCTTACACATGCTCACAAATACAGGCATGCATACTTACGTAAATGAATGTACTTAAATACACTCATACACTCTCTCACAAACATACACACACTGAGGCATACACTAATTATGTATTTGCCAGGTGTTGTTATCAAAACACTATAATCTTGCATACATACAAGTACATACTTATATGCTTATGTAAGGTACATGTAGGTACATGGAAGAACAAGAACCTAGGGCAATTATTTAATGCTGTTGTTAATTGAAAGCACCAATTTATGTGACATTTTAATTGGCATAGGAAATCATATATTATTAAGTACTACTACTTTTTATTTATATTATTGTGTGTCTTATGAATGTGTTGGCTGTTGTTTCTGTTTTTGTTTTTTACATAATTTTTATAACTGAAACTTTCAATTAGTAACAAGAGATTTTTATTACATTAATAACTTCTCAAGCTGGTTATCTAACTATTAGATTTCTAAGTAATTTATAAAGAATTTCTCTGTACTTTTTTTGTCCTCATGCTGGAGACATTCTATTTGCTGATATTTAGGTACTTGTTTAAGTCCTCGGAAATTTTTTGGCTATAATAGACCCTTAAAGTATATAAGTTTGTAACGAACTTCAACCTTCTTCAAGGGTCATGTGAGGCGATCTCCTCATACCTAGCAATGCTTCACTCTTAGCTAAGGGAAAATGGGCGTGGGCTAGCCCCAATGATATGATGTGAAGAGTTACGTTAAATTTTAATTATATGCAGCTCAGTGGGAAAAATCATAAAAACTAATCTCCATAAGAAAACTATTTAACAAGTATCATGTTACATGTAGTTACACATACCACCACCAAATGAATAAGAAACTAAAATTTAGAAGTAGAAAGTTCGAAGACCCTTGCATTCTCTACCCACCCTAACTGATGTCGATCAAGCCGGTCAAGCAATTCAATTTAACTTTTCGTAGACAACAAAATTTTAAAATGAAGGTGTGGTACAGTTCCACCAAAATATATTTAATTTTACTGATTCAGCTCCAATCTGTTACTCTTCATTTTTCTGGTCGACAGATAAATATTCCATACCATGTGAGAGATAATACCCGTATTTTCCTGTGGATAAAATATTATATCATCTATGAACGTTGACCTACAACCTACTTGACCATCATCGTATGCTTCTGAGTCCACTTTGTATATATGTATTACAGAAGGTGTATGGTGTAGCTTCTTCATACTGCCCTATGCAATACATTCTCTTAAGAACGGCAACGGGATATCCGAAAGAACAAGAAGGTCAGAAGTGAACAAACTTTATTTGAGGGGGGAAGGGGGGGGAAGGGGGAGTGGGGAGGGGGAATATATGAAATTTATGCATGTAGGTACTATATTTTCGTATGCAAACTTTTACCATTATCAATCTAGGTGATATGTATGCAGGTCTGGTTGTTTGTCAAATCTCTGAAATTTTAGGTTGACCCTTACAAGTTTTTAATAATATATTTCATTTTTTTTCATTACTTAGCATTTCATTTGGGTTCAACTCTCATGGAACTTAATCAATCTCCTTTTCAATTAACGATAATATCAATTTCAACTTATCTCGCACTATACATTTATTAAACAAAGTAGAAACAAAAATTGAAAGCTTTTTTCTGCTTGAATCAACATTCGGATGCCGCGCTCACCAATTTACTAACTAAATCATAAACCGATTTACTGACTTATTAAACAATTGCCGTATTGCTTGACTGCTTGACTCACTTATTGATTCATTGGTCAAATCACTGACTAACTATCTGATATCTGAATATCTGATTAACTTCATCTCTAGCCAAAACACTGATTGAATGAATTCTCGCAATTTTTCTATACATAAAATCATAGCTGATTAGTTTAAAATCGCCTAGTCAGAAGTTCGAACCTTTTAAGTAATTTCTTTCACAGAGTACAAATTATATTTTATAAATTATTCCACTTGGTATGGTTCAAATTATGAATTTTTTTTTTCAAACAAGGACAGCAAACAAACAAAAATTTTCCAACAAAATATAAAACTCAATTTTTATGCCAACAAACATTTTCAATTTAAATTAAAACTTCTTCAGTGAAAAAATACAACAGCATTAGTATAAAAAAAAAACTGCGTTATTGGCGAAACATTTTTATTACTATAGTTTTTGTGTCAACAAATTTACAACAGCAGTTGCAATTGTCGGTACACACACATAAAGAGAAATGTTAGTATTCAGCTAATAAAGGGCAAGGATTTAAAACTTGAAACATAAGAGTAAAAAAAAAGGAAAAATCCGAAAGGATTAAGTTTATTAATGACTTTAATCGATAAAAAATTTCCTTTCACATGACGAATAATATTTAAAATTGATGAGCGTATACCCAAAGTTATGCAAACATTAAAGACTCGTGTACATTGGAGCGCCATCTTGCGAAAAGTTTTGCAAGTCGAATATATGTAAATCATATTGTTTAAAATAATAAAAAGTAAGTATACGATAGTGCAAGACTTTTAAAACGAACTTATATTAGGGTTAATGTTTTGTTTTGCATTTTTGGGACTACCATGCCCACTTTTAAATTTCTCATTTATTTTTCCTGTGGTACCTTACTGAAAGTTCATTAGCATCCTGAATTTTTGGTAAATAAATAAAATTTTACTTAAGTCAGTGAATCTTTGATTGACCAGTCAATAATTTAGCTAGTGGTTTAGTAAGTAAATCAGTAAGTGAGTTAAACAGTGACTTGTTGAATGAATCAATTTATGAGTCAGGGATTTAATCAATACATCGGTCTATAAAAATTTGAGTTAACGGATCTTTACTTACTTTACTGTTAATGGCACAACAGCCCATGGAGGGCCTAGGCCAAGCTTTTCGCATCCAGTCATGTTGTGCGGGTTATATTTGTACATGAATGGAAGTGACCTACAGTTTTATGCCGAATCCGAACGGCGAAGTGAAAAGCTTTTCATAGGCAATTTTTACTCTGGTAGGTTTGCCATTGCCTGCCAAGAGGTGGTGCCGTGTAGAAAAATTGTTATTTTACTTTTTGATTTTGCCTGTGCCGAGATTCGAACCCCGGACACTCTGCGTAGCAGCCCAACGCACTACCACTACGCCACAGCGTCCACAACTTAACTGATCAGCGATTTATAAATTGCACTTATCAGTGACTTGGAAAGAGTATTAGTTAATTGTTAGTGTATGATTCAATGAGTCAATCAGTGAATATGTCAATTAATTGATCATTAAGTGAATCATTCTGTGAAACAATCGGGGTATAAATCATTAAACCTGTCCAGAGATTAATTCAGTAAATCACTTAGTAAATCGTGCAGTAAATCGGTAAGCGAATTGGTAAAACAGTCCATGAGTCAGACAGTGGATGAGTCAGTCAATTAATCAATGAATTAAAATGTGAATCAGTAGTGAACCTGTATGTCAGTCTGTAAATCAGTTAGTAATTTGGCCAGGGAGTAATTCCGACGGTTAGTTGATCAGCGCTTTAGTCCTTGAAGCATTAAGTCAATCAAGCAGGGAATCAGTGATCAGTACATCTGGCCACTAGCATGCACACATAATTCCCTATCCCTTATTATCCCTGAACAAAGATGCTAGAAGATTAATGAAAAATGAGGAGGGTCAGACTAGGCATAAGCATAAGGTTAAAATCTTTTAAATAAATATCACCCACTCCTCTTACGCAGTGTATAGTGTATAGAAATATAAGTATGTTCCTAAGATTTTATTTTAAACATTTTACTTTGAGTGTTAACTAAATGAACACTGCTGCGAGTATGCAAGTTATTTAAAATACAAAAAAAAAAAACAAAGTGAAAAATATTAAAAATACAACTTTAGAGCTAAAAAGCACTTTTTGGTAACATTTGCACAAGGGTTTCCTATTTGCACAGACACATCCGCACACATGCAAATACCCATATACATACATGCATACATACATACACACATACATATGGGTATATGCATGTATGTGTGTACGAGTGCATATGCATACTTTTATTTATGTCAGCTTCATTATAAGCGCAAAATTTTTGGAATTTCTTTGAAAAGTGCGTGTTTATGCGTGTGTGTATGTGCGTGTGTGTGTGTGTTTTCTTTTGTGCACTTATATGAGCTTAATACTTTTTTGTTATTGTTGTTGTTTGTTATTTTCAGGATGTCAAGAGAAATTGTTGTCTTTCCGGAATGTGTTGCGCTTTTTCGGTAATAGTTGCAAATGTTGCTCATCCCAACAACAAAGGCAGCCACTCCACTTTGAGCTAACTACTAGTATACTCTAAATGCTGATGTTGTCATAGTTGTTGCTATTGCTTGTTTTTGTTACTCTGCCTTTCGTCAACTTAGTAGCACGTAAATATGTAGTATGTAGTTGTTGAAAAGTTAGCAACATCAACAGTAGTAGCAGCAGCAACATGCGCTCTTTTCCGATTAGCACAATTTGTTGTAGTATATTTTAAAACAAAATTTACTTTTGCTCTTTTCTTCTTGTATAGTTTGCGTAGAGTAGTAAAAGTGTAAAAGTGTAAAAGTTTGAACTTTTCCCTTGTCGGTGTTGCTGTTGTTGATGATGTTGTTGTTGCATTTAAACGTATTCGTATTTGTATTGCGAAAGAGAGGAACAACTTTTCCCATACAATTTTGCCTTTCAACAATCAAATTATTTGCATCTAAGTATTGTTGTTGTTGTTGAAAATATTCGCATTCGCTCAAGAAAATACAATAAATAAAAGATTTTTCGCACTACTTTTCCTTTGTGCATTTGTGTTTATTTAAAGTTGTAATCTTTTTTTTTGTTTTTTTTTTTTTTTGTATTTTTAATTTGATGTTGCCGTTAAATCTTGGATTTTATGATTGCGATATTTCTCACAGTGGTCGCTGTGGCGTAGCGGTAGTGCCTTGAACTGCTGCGCAGAGTGTCCGGGGTTCGAATCTCGGCACGGGCAGAATCAAAAAGTAGAAAAAATAATATTTCTACGCGGCACCACCTCTTGGCAGGCAATGGCAAACCTACAAAAGTAAAAATGGCTATGAAAAGCTTTTCACTTCGCCGTTCGTGTACAAATATAACACGCACAACATGAGTGGATGCGAAAAGCTCGGCCTAGGTCCTCCATGGGCTGTTGTGCCATTAAAAGTAAGTAAAGTAAGTGCTTATGGATCAATAAAGTGCAAGCTTAGTGTTGTTACTTGTTGACTGTTGCTCATTTACATGAATACATATGAACATATGTTTGTATGTAAACAGATTTGCATATGCAAAATGAACTTGCTAATATTTTGCTGTGGCATTTATTGAATTTCTTTCAATTACATAAAACATTATTTGTAATTTTTCCGTATAAAAGATTCTCATTTATTATGCGACAATAACAGTTTAGTCATGATAACGAGAATTGGAAATGCGCATATCTCTTAGACCAAAGTTATAGCATACATGGTTTGGAAACTAAAAAGGTTTGAGCTGACGCTGGCCAAGAAATAATACAATTATTTGTTGTTTAGAAATATTTTAAGTCACTGACACTTTCTCTTCTGGCTCATAACTTTGTAATGGACTGATGCCAACATAAACCGTTCAAACCATATCCATTGTAAATAACCATTTTTTATAGTAAATTTTTTTAATTATCTATAAGTACATATTGTGGTCGCTGTAGCATAGCGGTAATACGTTGGACTGTTACGCAGAGTGTCAGTAATTCGATTATCGGCACAGGCAAAATAAAAAAAATAAAAATAAATAAAAAAGCAACAACAACAAAATTTATACACGGCACCACCTCTGGTCAGGCAATGGCAAACCTACAAGAGTAAATATTGCCTATGAAAAGCTTTTCAATTCACCGTTCGGATTCGGCATAAAACTGTAGGTCCATTCCATTCACGTAGAAATATGTCAGGTACAACATGAGTGGATGCGAAAAGCTTGGCCTTTGGCGCTACATGTGGTCATAGTCGACACTGATAAACTGAAGTTCATTGTGGTAAAGACATAACACTTGCCACAATGGCTGTCTGTCTCTTTATCGGTGTCCTGTGTGATTGCATTCCCTATCTGATTCTCCCTCCTTCTTTCTCCCACCTATCAATCTTCCTTCCATTCAACACAATGCTCTGCATTCATAGGGGTACACCCTGAGTGTTGAATGTATCAATCAAAAAAAAAAAAAATCTAAAAACAATTCAGTTAATTAGATTAGTTTCAAAGTTAAACACAAAACGAATGAGGTGATTTATTTTAAGACACTCTGTATGTATATTGTGGGAAAATACCCGATATCTCCAGTACACTTTCTAAAATTTCCACCATTTTGTAGTGGTAATATTTTTCAAGAACTGAAATTACGTAGCATTTACCATACAGTAGATAATGGATACAACAAATTTAGAAAATTCAAACTTTGTCCCTTGCCTAACCATAAAACGTTTTCCAATAGGGATACAACAATTATGTATTTATGTAAATAAAACGCAGAATAATTGAGATATAGGGCTGAAATTTATTCCATGTATAGTAGTTTGCAGCGATCGATTCTTTGGAATCAATTTTCCACCACTCTTCTTACACTTATCGGCCGGAACTTTGACAATATCGCGTTCGACATTGTTCCTCCGCTCCTCTTACGCTGTTGGCTTTTTTGCATAAACCAACGACTTAACGTAACCCATTAAAACGAGTTCGTACGGCGTTAAAACGCTAAGAATGAGCTTCATCGCTGAAGATTATTATTTTATGAAATTCAGGATTTTCTTCAAACTTTTGCAGAGCACAATCGGAGAAGTTTCGGCACTTCAAATTATCACGAGGCTTCAATTCTTGTGTTAATTTAATCTTGTAAGGCAAGATCACACTGTGGGCTGATAGATTCCCAATTCTTTAAGTGCTTGAATTGAATCAAGCACTTATGGCTGCAATATGTTCGGTACTTCGAGAGATGCCTTATCTTATTGGCACAGGAATATTCAAAAGTAAATATTTTGACACGAACTCTCAGCCTGTCTGTAGGGCGGATATTCTTTTTCTTCTTCTTATTTATATTTTAATGGCGCTTTTCCATTAATGATCTGCATGACATACTTATTTTTACATGAATGGAAGGGACCAACAGTTTTATGCCGAATTTGAATGAAAAGCTTTTCATATGCAATTTTTACTCTCAACGGTTCGAATTGTTGTGAATCTATTGAAAATCCCTTTGCATATCAGTGTTTTTTTATGTGAACAACAGTTGTGCGAACAATGTTTGCAAGAGTTTTGCCTTCCTTACAATCGAATTTCTGTCTTAAGCGAGTTTTTCTATAAATGATTTTATTCGCCATCTGCTTCAACGTAAAAAAACCATAATTTAAACAAAAGACTTGAATTTTAGTTATAACTAGTTTGAAATAATAGAATATTAGAAAATAAAAATCAGCAATTGATATTTAAAAAAATCTAAATATTAGTAATTGTGAAGTCAAACCCTCAAACTTTCATTAATATAAATCATGAATGAAAATTGGTGGGATAGTTTTCGTCCACCCAACCTTTTACATTACTCACCTCCTATCTTACTCACCATTACTTCTTCGCTTATCTCTTCTCTCGTCAGCCCTTCGGTCGATCACACCTCTTTTAACAACCTCTCTTTCACTCATCCCTACCTTATCGCCCCACTCTTTCAGATTGATTACTTCTCACTTACTTCTAGTTAGGCCTAGAACAGCCTAGGTCGAGTTTTTCTCAACCAATTATATATTTTGTTACACGAATTGAAGACACCTAAATATTTATGCGGAATTCGAATAGCAAAGTAGAAAGCTCTTTTAAACTATTTTTTTGTGAAGATTTGCCATTGACAGTCAAGATTTTGTCCCAGTATCTCTCTCTCATACTCTTTCTCTTTAGCCTACCCATATTTCACGCTTTTTCTATCGCCTTCGTCTATCACTGTTTCTTTTCCCTTTTTTCTTATCTTTGCTTTCTCTCCTTGTTTTCTTCTTTTTTCGCCGCCCAGTGAGCAAAGAGGCACTCTCCCTTTCCAGTACTTTAATTTATTTCGCTCTCCTTACAATTTAACTTCAAATTTGTCACAATTTAACTTCCAATTTGTATTCCACATCTTCTTCGCCACCACTTTCACTCTTCAGCTCCTCACATTTGTCTCTATCTCCTTTATCTCTTCTCTTTATTTGATACTATCTCTATCTCAGGAATCTCTACTACTTCTTTCTTCCTTATATCTTCTCTTACCATTATTTCTAAATTTCTCTCTCTAACCCCCAATAATAAACCTTTTCATTTTTATTCCTCAATGTTGCCTCTGCGGTAGAAATATTCTGTCTTTTTCCGTCTTCATTATTTCCTCTCCTCGCCTCCATTTTTCTTAAAAACTTACTACTTTTCCCTTTACAATTTCTCACTGTTTCGTTTGTAGAAGTCTTTCGCTATCTCTACATTTCTCTTGTATCCTTTCCTCACTACCATATCAGCTCGTTTCCATCTACTTATTTCTTACCAATGACGTTGATACTGAAGTTTGAGGAATCCAATTATGAGTTCAAATTCGGTGTACTTAGCAGTTTATCACACAACATGTAGCACAATATAAACTAAACATAGCGACAAAGGATTTCTTAGGAATTTTTAAATTTAACAGACTCTTTTGCAAATGCTATCGAATAGCGGCAGGTACTTACAACACAAAACATTAGCACTTAACTTTACAACAAAGTAAAACCAACGAAGCTGCGCTCATGTTAATTACCCAAAACTGAAAATGAAACTATTGTTCCAATTATCTGATCCTTTGTAAATAGTTTGTAATTTTAAAATGAATTTCCCACTAACGTCAACAGCAATTTAGCAAATTCCACCTTTACAAATTATGTACAATGAAGGGTTATTGGGCAAAGGTAACGCTATTGTAACATTACCGACAACAACAAAATCGGTAACAATAACAACATCATCGGTAACAATAACAACATCATCGGTAACATCGTCAACAATAACATCATCATTGTTAATGATGGACACGCATAAAAATGTGTTAACAAGGTTTGTAAACAAATAGTAGGAGTAATAAAAATTCAGCAATTTACAATACGAAGGCAGCAGGTAGCGGCAGGCAACAGAAACAGCAACAGCAGCAGCAGCAGGATGAAAAACAAATATCCTTGCAGCGGCAACTGCAAAAACAATAACACTTAAAAAATAGTAATCGACTGAGGGAGAGGGCAAAAGTTGCCGCATCCCAGCACACTACGAATCTAATCACAACAACAAAAGAAACAATAGGTTGATAAAGAAAAAAAAATTAGCAGCAACAGCAGAAAACAATTTCGAATTTACACAACTCTCACAAACAACTGACTGAAAAGCCAAAGTGAAAAATATCACTACTACTAAAAAAAAAAAATAGTAGGTAAATACAAAAACAAAATAGAGAAAAAGAAAATCGGAAAACAATAAAATTTTATTGAGTAATAAAAATCAGAGAAAACGCGAATGCAGCACAGGTTCATAAAAAAAGGGATGAAAACGAAGTAGTAGAAGTTGGCGTCGAGCAGGAGCAGCAACAAAAATATCTCTCTATTGGTGAACGGAAAAGCAATGGAGCACAGAGCGACAGCTACGGAAAAATATTATTATTGCAAAATAAAAAAAAAACCGAAAAGAAAAAACATAGAAAATCAAGCGAAAATGTCATAACAATAAAAATGTAATAAAAAGAAAGGATCCAATGGAGACTTGGACTTGGGCATGGACATGAATGAAACTTACAGAGGAAGTACCAATTCAAAATGAGAGAAAATACATAAAATGAAAAAAAAGAAAAAGCCTAAACAAATGAAATGTAAGCGAAAGCAAATAAAAATGCAACACACAGCAGCCGTTGAAAATCAAGAGCAAAATAAACAAGAAATTGCAGCAACTCTGGTGATTGTGTACTCGCATCAAGTGCGAAGAAGCAGTGAGAAGTTGGCGTCGATGTGTGGCTGTGTGTGTTTCTGACCAATTTGGCCAGTAGTTGGTTTCCAATAGTGTGAACGAGCAATCGATGTTGCAGCAGTCGATGCGAGTCGAATGTTGTGCCCACAAAATTACATTGGCAAATATGCGCACAAGGACAATCATCATCAGCGTCGTCATCATCGTCAGCAACCAATAGGTAACAGCAACCAAACGCTACTGCCAGGGACACCACATCCTCTTTCGCGGAATGGCCTCAGCATCCGCAAAAGGAATGTTTAAAATATTTCAACAACTGCATTGAATCGAATTCAATTCAACTGCAAGCGAAATCTAGTAATGCATTGCAAAAGGAAATCATAAAGAAGGGATGGAAAAATTGAAAATGATAGGTGCAGCAATTTTCTAAAAAGGAACCAATTGCATACAGTTATGTACATTAGCAATACTTACTTACTTACTTACTTAGCTGGCGCTACAACCGATGATCGGTCTTGGCCGCCTCCACAAAGCTCCGCCAGTCACTTCTGCTATGCGCGCGCTGGCGCCAGTTGATAAGGCCAAGTGCAGTCAGGTTGCCCAGCACCTGGTCTTTCCAACGGAGATTAGGACGTCCCCTTCTGCGTGTTCCTCCACCGTGGTTCGAATAAAACACCCTTCTAGCCGGAGCGCTTTCTTCCATTCGCTCAACATGACCCAGCCAGCGAAGCCGCTGGAGTTTTATACGCTTGACTATGTCAGTGTCGGCGTACAGCTCATACAGCTCATCGTTCCATCTTATTCGATACACGTCGTCCACGCATACTGGACCGTAGATCTTACGGAGTATCTTCCTCTCGAACGCTCCTAACAGCCTCTCATCATTGATGGTCAATGTCCACGTCTCTGCGCCATACATTATGGATATCATTATGTTGGAATCTGGTGCTACTAACTGTCATGTTTCGTGCGGCGGCGAAGTCGATCAGTCTCATACCGTTATCGGTGGCTTCGTCGTGGAGACTGAATTTTCCGATCGTCGGACCAAAGAGACTCCTTGCCCACCTTGGCATTAAAGTCGCCTAACACGATTTTAACATCGTGGCAGGGGCAATGCTCATAGGTTTTGTCGAGGAGCTCGTAGAAGTTATCTTTGGTCATTTCATCCTTCTCATCCGTCGGGGCATGGACACAAATTAGGCTGATGTTGAAGAATTTTGCCTTGATGCGGATAGTGGCTAGGCGCTCGTTCACGGCCGTGAACCTCGAGAGTAGATGACGCAGTCTCTTCCCAACCACAAATCCAACACCAAATTCGTGTCTCGACGCATGACAGCTGTAGTAGATATCACAGGATGCTCTTTTGGAGCAACCCTGTCCCGTCCATTGCATTTCCTGTATAGCGGTGATGTCAGCTCTATATTTTTGGAGGACATCCACCAGCTGGATAGAGGCACCTTCCCTGTAGAGGGTTGGGACATTCCAGGTGCATATCCGTAAATCGTTGTCCTTTGGGCGTTTGCGGGAGTCGTCAACATTAGAGGGGTTCATTATCCGAGGCTTATTTGGAGGGTTCATTGGTGGGTATTTTAACGTGGTGGGTTCCAAGCCCGACGCACAACCATTCATTCAAGGCCATGGAGAAGCCCGCCGCACACATTAGTTAACTCACTGACGGTTGTCAGATCGCTATCCAGGGGACGCCACGAGGAGGCTGTGTGTCGACTTGAAACGTAGAAGCGCAAGGATCGACCATGGACCCACCTGCGACTGTCACGAACTTTACCTTGTGTCCTACGCCCCAGGCCCCCATTAGCAATATTTGCACGTAATTCCAAACATTAGAAGTCTTATATGTATTGAAAAGGAGTGGTTGTCAGATGTGTAAGCATAGATTGGCCAATGTTGCCAAAAATAAATCTAAATAATGCATTGAAAAAGAATTAGGTAACTATTTTCAAGACCTTTAGAAATCAATTTGTGAGTAAGTATTTAATTAATTTACTGTGTGGACCTCAAAATAGTCATAGAAAGAAAAATGTGTCACGAATTTATTCATTAATATTATGGATAACGTTCTGAACTCTCTGATCTTGGGGAGATTTCACCGGTTTCTTCTTGACATTTAGAGAAAAATTTACTTACTGAGTAGATATATACTTAAGAATAAAAGAATAAAAGAAGAATAAAAGTTTGTTAGTTTGTTAGTTTGTTAGTTTGTTAGTTTGTTAGTTTATTAGTTTGTTAGTTTGTTAGTTTGTTAGTTTGTTAGTTTGTTAGTTTGTTAGTTTGTTAGTTTGTTAGTTTGTTAGTTTGTTAGTTTGTTAGTTTGTTAGTTTGTTAGTTTGTTAGTTTGTTAGTTTGTTAGTTTGTTAGTTTGTTAGTTTGTTAGTTTGTTAGTTTGTTAGTTTGTTAGTTTGTTAGTTTGTTAGTTTGTTAGTTTGTTAGTTTGTTAGTTTGTTAGTTTGTTAGTTTGTTAGTTTGTTAGTTTGTTAGTTTGTTAGTTTGTTAGTTTGTTAGTTTGTTAGTTTGTTAGTTTGTTAGTTTGTTAGTTTGTTAGTTTGTTAGTTTGTTAGTTTGTTAGTTTGTTAGTTTGTTAGTTTGTTAGTTTGTTAGTTTGTTAGTTTGTTAGTTTGTTAGTTTGTTAGTTTGTTAGTTTGTTAGTTTGTTAGTTTGTTAGTTTGTTAGTTTGTTAGTTTGTTAGTTTGTTAGTTTGTTAGTTTGTTAGTTTGTTAGTTTGTTAGTTTGTTAGTTTGTTAGTTTGTTAGTTTGTTAGTTTGTTAGTTTGTTAGTTTGTTAGTTTGTTAGTTTGTTAGTTTGTTAGTTTGTTAGTTTGTTAGTTTGTTAGTTTGTTAGTTTGTTAGTTTGTTAGTTTGTTAGTTTGTTAGTTTGTTAGTTTGTTAGTTTGTTAGTTTGTTAGTTTGTTAGTTTGTTAGTTTGTTAGTTTGTTAGTTTGTTAGTTTGTTAGTTTGTTAGTTTGTTAGTTTGTTAGTTTGTTAGTTTGTTAGTTTGTTAGTTTGTTAGTTTGTTAGTTTGTTAGTTTGTTAGTTTGTTAGTTTGTTAGTTTGTTAGTTTGTTAGTTTGTTAGTTTGTTAGTTTGTTAGTTTGTTAGTTTGTTAGTTTGTTAGTTTGTTAGTTTGTTAGTTTGTTAGTTTGTTAGTTTGTTAGTTTGTTAGTTTGTTAGTTTGTTAGTTTGTTAGTTTGTTAGTTTGTTAGTTTGTTAGTTTGTTAGTTTGTTAGTTTGTTAGTTTGTTAGTTTGTTAGTTTGTTAGTTTGTTAGTTTGTTAGTTTGTTAGTTTGTTAGTTTGTTAGTTTGTTAGTTTGTTAGTTTGTTAGTTTGTTAGTTTGTTAGTTTGTTAGTTTGTTAGTTTGTTAGTTTGTTAGTTTGTTAGTTTGTTAGTTTGTTAGTTTGTTAGTTTGTTAGTTTGTTAGTTTGTTAGTTTGTTAGTTTGTTAGTTTGTTAGTTTGTTAGTTTGTTAGTTTGTTAGTTTGTTAGTTTGTTAGTTTGTTAGTTTGTTAGTTTGTTAGTTTGTTAGTTTGTTAGTTTGTTAGTTTGTTAGTTTGTTAGTTTGTTAGTTTGTTAGTTTGTTAGTTTGTTAGTTTGTTAGTTTGTTAGTTTGTTAGTTTGTTAGTTTGTTAGTTTGTTAGTTTGTTAGTTTGTTAGTTTGTTAGTTTGTTAGTTTGTTAGTTTGTTAGTTTGTTAGTTTGTTAGTTTGTTAGTTTGTTAGTTTGTTAGTTTGTTAGTTTGTTAGTTTGTTAGTTTGTTAGTTTGTTAGTTTGTTAGTTTGTTAGTTTGTTAGTTTGTTAGTTTGTTAGTTTGTTAGTTTGTTAGTTTGTTAGTTTGTTAGTTTGTTAGTTTGTTAGTTTGTTAGTTTGTTAGTTTGTTAGTTTGTTAGTTTGTTAGTTTGTTAGTTTGTTAGTTTGTTAGTTTGTTAGTTTGTTAGTTTGTTAGTTTGTTAGTTTGTTAGTTTGTTAGTTTGTTAGTTTGTTAGTTTGTTAGTTTGTTAGTTTGTTAGTTTGTTAGTTTGTTAGTTTGTTAGTTTGTTAGTTTGTTAGTTTGTTAGTTTGTTAGTTTGTTAGTTTGTTAGTTTGTTAGTTTGTTAGTTTGTTAGTTTGTTAGTTTGTTAGTTTGTTAGTTTGTTAGTTTGTTAGTTTGTTAGTTTGTTAGTTTGTTAGTTTGTTAGTTTGTTAGTTTGTTAGTTTGTTAGTTTGTTAGTTTGTTAGTTTGTTAGTTTGTTAGTTTGTTAGTTTGTTAGTTTGTTAGTTTGTTAGTTTGTTAGTTTGTTAGTTTGTTAGTTTGTTAGTTTGTTAGTTTGTTAGTTTGTTAGTTTGTTAGTTTGTTAGTTTGTTAGTTTGTTAGTTTGTTAGTTTGTTAGTTTGTTAGTTTGTTAGTTTGTTAGTTTGTTAGTTTGTTAGTTTGTTAGTTTGTTAGTTTGTTAGTTTGTTAGTTTGTTAGTTTGTTAGTTTGTTAGTTTGTTAGTTTGTTAGTTTGTTAGTTTGTTAGTTTGTTAGTTTGTTAGTTTGTTAGTTTGTTAGTTTGTTAGTTTGTTAGTTTGTTAGTTTGTTAGTTTGTTAGTTTGTTAGTTTGTTAGTTTGTTAGTTTGTTAGTTTGTTAGTTTGTTAGTTTGTTAGTTTGTTAGTTTGTTAGTTTGTTAGTTTGTTAGTTTGTTAGTTTGTTAGTTTGTTAGTTTGTTAGTTTGTTAGTTTGTTAGTTTGTTAGTTTGTTAGTTTGTTAGTTTGTTAGTTTGTTAGTTTGTTAGTTTGTTAGTTTGTTAGTTTGTTAGTTTGTTAGTTTGTTAGTTTGTTAGTTTGTTAGTTTGTTAGTTTGTTAGTTTGTTAGTTTGTTAGTTTGTTAGTTTGTTAGTTTGTTAGTTTGTTAGTTTGTTAGTTTGTTAGTTTGTTAGTTTGTTAGTTTGTTAGTTTGTTAGTTTGTTAGTTTGTTAGTTTGTTAGTTTGTTAGTTTGTTAGTTTGTTAGTTTGTTAGTTTGTTAGTTTGTTAGTTTGTTAGTTTGTTAGTTTGTTAGTTTGTTAGTTTGTTAGTTTGTTAGTTTGTTAGTTTGTTAGTTTGTTAGTTTGTTAGTTTGTTAGTTTGTTAGTTTGTTAGTTTGTTAGTTTGTTAGTTTGTTAGTTTGTTAGTTTGTTAGTTTGTTAGTTTGTTAGTTTGTTAGTTTGTTAGTTTGTTAGTTTGTTAGTTTGTTAGTTTGTTAGTTTGTTAGTTTGTTAGTTTGTTAGTTTGTTAGTTTGTTAGTTTGTTAGTTTGTTAGTTTGTTAGTTTGTTAGTTTGTTAGTTTGTTAGTTTGTTAGTTTGTTAGTTTGTTAGTTTGTTAGTTTGTTAGTTTGTTAGTTTGTTAGTTTGTTAGTTTGTTAGTTTGTTAGTTTGTTAGTTTGTTAGTTTGTTAGTTTGTTAGTTTGTTAGTTTGTTAGTTTGTTAGTTTGTTAGTTTGTTAGTTTGTTAGTTTGTTAGTTTGTTAGTTTGTTAGTTTGTTAGTTTGTTAGTTTGTTAGTTTGTTAGTTTGTTAGTTTGTTAGTTTGTTAGTTTGTTAGTTTGTTAGTTTGTTAGTTTGTTAGTTTGTTAGTTTGTTAGTTTGTTAGTTTGTTAGTTTGTTAGTTTGTTAGTTTGTTAGTTTGTTAGTTTGTTAGTTTGTTAGTTTGTTAGTTTGTTAGTTTGTTAGTTTGTTAGTTTGTTAGTTTGTTAGTTTGTTAGTTTGTTAGTTTGTTAGTTTGTTAGTTTGTTAGTTTGTTAGTTTGTTAGTTTGTTAGTTTGTTAGTTTGTTAGTTTGTTAGTTTGTTAGTTTGTTAGTTTGTTAGTTTGTTAGTTTGTTAGTTTGTTAGTTTGTTAGTTTGTTAGTTTGTTAGTTTGTTAGTTTGTTAGTTTGTTAGTTTGTTAGTTTGTTAGTTTGTTAGTTTGTTAGTTTGTTAGTTTGTTAGTTTGTTAGTTTGTTAGTTTGTTAGTTTGTTAGTTTGTTAGTTTGTTAGTTTGTTAGTTTGTTAGTTTGTTAGTTTGTTAGTTTGTTAGTTTGTTAGTTTGTTAGTTTGTTAGTTTGTTAGTTTGTTAGTTTGTTAGTTTGTTAGTTTGTTAGTTTGTTAGTTTGTTAGTTTGTTAGTTTGTTAGTTTGTTAGTTTGTTAGTTTGTTAGTTTGTTAGTTTGTTAGTTTGTTAGTTTGTTAGTTTGTTAGTTTGTTAGTTTGTTAGTTTGTTAGTTTGTTAGTTTGTTAGTTTGTTAGTTTGTTAGTTTGTTAGTTTGTTAGTTTGTTAGTTTGTTAGTTTGTTAGTTTGTTAGTTTGTTAGTTTGTTAGTTTGTTAGTTTGTTAGTTTGTTAGTTTGTTAGTTTGTTAGTTTGTTAGTTTGTTAGTTTGTTAGTTTGTTAGTTTGTTAGTTTGTTAGTTTGTTAGTTTGTTAGTTTGTTAGTTTGTTAGTTTGTTAGTTTGTTAGTTTGTTAGTTTGTTAGTTTGTTAGTTTGTTAGTTTGTTAGTTTGTTAGTTTGTTAGTTTGTTAGTTTGTTAGTTTGTTAGTTTGTTAGTTTGTTAGTTTGTTAGTTTGTTAGTTTGTTAGTTTGTTAGTTTGTTAGTTTGTTAGTTTGTTAGTTTGTTAGTTTGTTAGTTTGTTAGTTTGTTAGTTTGTTAGTTTGTTAGTTTGTTAGTTTGTTAGTTTGTTAGTTTGTTAGTTTGTTAGTTTGTTAGTTTGTTAGTTTGTTAGTTTGTTAGTTTGTTAGTTTGTTAGTTTGTTAGTTTGTTAGTTTGTTAGTTTGTTAGTTTGTTAGTTTGTTAGTTTGTTAGTTTGTTAGTTTGTTAGTTTGTTAGTTTGTTAGTTTGTTAGTTTGTTAGTTTGTTAGTTTGTTAGTTTGTTAGTTTGTTAGTTTGTTAGTTTGTTAGTTTGTTAGTTTGTTAGTTTGTTAGTTTGTTAGTTTGTTAGTTTGTTAGTTTGTTAGTTTGTTAGTTTGTTAGTTTGTTAGTTTGTTAGTTTGTTAGTTTGTTAGTTTGTTAGTTTGTAAGTTTGTTAGTTTGTTAGTAACTTAGTTTGTAAGTTTGTAAGTTTGTTAGTTTGTGAAGTCTCGTTATTTAAATGGAATATTACGTGTGTATATAAAATTTGGTAACCTTTTATCTTCTTACTCTATTCGTTCTTTATTCACTCTAATGAGTGAATTTTCCAGCTTTGTATGATAAATCCAAATAATTTCAGTTCTCCTAGTAAATCAAGCGGTAATTGGTTGGTTCTTTTGTTATACCCATCCTTTTGTTATTTCTATTAATATTATAATTATTATTGTTATTGTTTCTGTTGTTTTTTAATTAACATACCTAAGCTAATTGAAACTATAATACACTGACGCCCACACAACTGATTTGCACATACTTCATATAAAGGTAACACAAAAGTAATTTTGTACATTCACATAAGTACCTAAGAAAGAGAGAGTGCAACACCACTCAACGATACAATAATAATATAGACACCTATTTACTTGTACATACTTACGTGTGAATGTATATGTGATGGCAAATTATCTACGTATGTATATGAGCAGCAGAGGGAGACTGGGACTCATGGCACGTACATTCATATTACCATATAGAGATGCCGACATACTTACTTACATTTACAATGCTGTTAACTTAAGTATAACAATGATAAGGATAGCATCTGGCAATACATACCCATAAGGATTATTACATGTTTGCGCGTAAAAGCATACTACCCACATCCATACAATTGTACTTTACTTATCTTTTTAATAGACACTTTCTCTCATGCCTACCTATAACATTTTTATACTACGTAGCTGAGGAGCTCAAGCACTTCTATCTACTTAAGCGAAGTTCTGTTTCTTCTTTTTGTTCTTTATTTTTTGGGTAATTCTGAGGATTTTCTTTCTATAGTTTGGCAATTTCACTAATATGAGGATTTACTAGGAAGTAAATTAAGTTCATTTACTTTGAGAAGTAAAACAACAAAACAAATGATTACAGATTGTGCCTTAAGCTAGAAAATAATTTAGAATGGATTAGAATCTAGGTTAGAGAAAAATTTATCAAACGAGAAATCGAAACTTAGTTTTATAACTCTCAAGAGTTAGATGCTATTTTAATGGAAAATATAATTTGAATTTATTAATGCACCATTTCTGATTACTTACCTAAGTATTTGGCTAATGCCACATATTGAATATACAGAATTTTATTATTTATGACCTACTTATGCTTCATTTCGGTGGTCGCTGTGGTGTAGTTGGTAATGCGCTGGCGTCCTACGAAGAGTTTCCTCCAGGGTTAAACTCTCGGTACAGGTAAAATCGGAAAATAGAAAAAAGGTAATGGCAAACCTACAAGAATAAAAATTGGCTAAGAAAAGCTTTTTAATTCAGATTCGCCATAAAACTGGGATCTACAACATGTGCAAATACATTATGCACAACATGTGTGGATGCGTAAAGCTTGGCCTAAGTCCTCCATGAGCTCTTGTGCCATTTGAAGCACAAAAAACGTATGCTTCACTACGTAAGACATAATAAGGCGCACTAAGTAAGTGTGAACCTTATTATAACACGTTTTCACTATAAAATCTTAAGATCTGCTAGAGAACTTATAATCAGAGCCAGTTAAAAAGAGATTCAAAAAGCCAAAAATTGCACTTTGCACAAAACTAATATTTTCCCGTTTACGTATTTTATTTCGTATTAAAGAATAGAGTTAGTTGAAGTTGTATATATCCAAAAAATAAAGAATGTTGAACAACTTTCACATTATTTTAAGTATTTTTGGGAATCTGGAGATTTTTGAAAGGCATATGTTGTAGCTGTCTACAGAAAGAGTTGTTAATAAAAGTGAAAAACGTTCTTTAGTAAAAATATTGTTCATAAAGAATTTCGGAGAGTATCTGAACAAAAGAATTGTGTATAATAATGATAAACAGAAAGAATTTTAAAGCTGTCAATGGCAATATAGATCCAGCCAGTGATAGTAAAAAACTACCAAAGCACTCAGAGGCAATCATTAATAACAATAAGTTGCACTTACAGGCTATCGGAGATTGCACGAAGAAATCAAATGCAGTCAAGAAGGTCTAAAGGTACTCTAAAGGCAATCAGTAGAAAAAAGTCATTAGTGATAATATAGCCTACACAAATAATATCCAAGAACTGAGTTTAAAAATTATTATAAAATATTGTCAAACAATTAAAAGTCATTAGTGATAATATAGCCTACACAAATACAATCATAGAATTGGCACATTAGAAAACTGCAAAGCAGAGAGAAAATATTGGAGATAGGCGTGTCTTCCCAAACAGCTGCTGCTGTTGTGATTTCCCTAAAGAAGATATTATATTATTATAAAATATTGTCAATATTATTATAATATATTGTCAAATCATTATCGGACCGTAGTAAATGTAGACTTTTTTGAAAGTCAATAAATTAAAAAATTGAAAATGTTTTAAAACTATAAAATATTATTGAATCATATTAAATTTAAACTTTACGGGGAGATAAGAAAGTGCAAAAATTTACATAATATTATTTGTAGATTTTCCATCACCAAGTGGCACGTTAGAAGGCACATTAAATAACTGGCACATTAGAAAACTGCAAAGCAGAGAGAAAATATTGGAGATAGGTGTGTCTGCCCAAACAGCTGCTGCTGTTGTGATTTCTTTAAAGAAGTTATCATAACATTAGCAATAATTCCCGTTCTGACACCGATCTCCACCATCCATCACCATCGCCTTGTTGACTCTTTACAACTCCTTCTAATCTGATGGGAAAATTCAAATTTATTTATGTTATTTAATTAAAAATTCGACTTTAATTTATTATTATTCGTTTTATTGTTTTATTTATATTTCATATACATATATATAATTTAGTTTAGATGTTGAATTAAACTGTGGCAACGTGTCAACCTGCGTCCTTCACCAACATTTCGCCAACTCACTTCTCCAACTTACTATCTTTCTCGATTCGTCCAGTTGGGTGGCGTTGCCTATTTTGTCATTCGTGCATTTAGTCCGTGATATACTTATGTACAGGGTGCGTCATCTTTCATGTCGGTATGTGAATATTGAATAAAATTAAAAAAAAATCAGATTTCCATCTATGATCCATTATTTAATTTGGTCCTTTAAAATTTATTTGGAATAGTTTTTGAACACAACATCAATCAAGTGGTCGCCGTTATTGACCAAAGCAAAATATGCCCTTCTTGATGCGTTTGCCATCACTTTCTCGAGCATCCCGGACGGTATAGCGATGATTTCAGCACGAATGTTTGCGTTGAGCACGTCAATAGTCCAGGCTTGCTGGCGTTTACGTTGCTTTTCAAATAACCTCACAAAAACAAGTCCGTAAGGGTCAAATCTGGAGATCTGGATGGCCTGTTAATGTCACCATTTTTTTCTAACCACACGTCCAGGGAATTTTCGTTGCAGAAACTGCATTGTGTGGTTTGCAATGTGGCATGGCGCAGCGTCTTGTTGAAACCAGTAACCGTCCAGATCTTTTCACACATTTGTAGGTGGACATAATGAGCCAACATTCACAGTTCATTGGAACGTCTTGGGCGTTGATGAACGGCTTGTCAATGATCTCCCACTGGCCCGTGCTAAGCAAAATTTGACACCAAATGACGAATAGTGTTGTCAGACGGTGCTCGTTGGCCACAATATTTGAATTGACGTTTCAAAAACATATTTGCTCAAGTGAATCGGTCGTAAAAGATGGTACACTTAATAGTACTTCAGTCCGCTTCTTAGCGATCGCCCTACAGTCTTCTTAACTTTACCAACGTAAACCAGTGAATGCACGATTGCTGACTGGTACTCTCTCTTTTTGGATCCGTAGTCGAAGCTAATGTCTGAGCTAACAATTCGATAGCATAATGTTATAATTATATGTCAATAAGTTCAAGTTGAAGAAATAAGTTGCAAGTAATTTTGAAAACTATAGCAAAACGTTCCAATTTCATTAATAAATTTTGAAAAACGTTTGTTGTGTTTTATAGAGAACCAGCGGACCCCATGCACGTTTCACTGTGTATAATTAGAAAAGTAATTCAAAACAGTTTAAATCTAAAGTTTATATTTATTGTAAAACTCTATGGTAAACCACATTTTTAGTTTTCTTATTATCTTGGCAATAAATGAATAATACCGATGGTTTGCCTACACGTGAACAGTCTACGTATAATTGTCCATGAGAATATACTGGATATTCTAAGTTGATACCACAAATTTCCAAAAATTGACCTTGCGCTTTATTCATGGTAAGTTTATTGCGAATGCAACTCGCACTAGAATTTGTACACGTTTGAGTTTGAAAGACAAATCGGAGTTCGTAGTATTTTACTTACTTACTTACTTTTAATGGCACAACAGCCCATGGAGAGCCTAGGCCGAGCTTTTCGCATCCACTCATGTTGTGCGTGTTATATTTGTACATGAATGGAAGGGACCTACAGTTTAATGCCGAATCCGAACGGCGAAGTGAAAAGCTTTTCATAGCAATTTTTACTCTTGTAGGTTTGCCATTGCCTGCCAAGAGGTGGTGCAGTGTAGAAAAATTATTTATTCTACTTTTTTTATTTTTATTTTGCCTGTTCCGACATTCGAACCCCGGACACTCTGCGTAGCAGTCCAACGCACTACCGCTACACCACAGCGACAACATGTCTTCACCTTTGAATTTTCCAATGAAGATAGTTGCTATAATAATTATTAATTTTTTCACAGCAAGCCTCGTACCGTTGGAAAGTTTCGCTTGATTCAAATTACGAAGCATAATAATAGACGCACCGACTTTCAATTGAAGGTTATGCGGCGGTAATCCGGGTAAATCCAAAGAATTCAAAAATTCTGTAGGATATTTAACCGCATCTTCTTCATTGGTAGCAGTATCAATAGACTTATATGAAACCAAAACACCAGTTATTTTGGATTGTATAGCAAAATTTAATTCATTGACAATGAGAGATATTCGGGAAATCTCCAATTGGTTTGGTGGTGGATTAATTTTGTTGTCAGGATATTTCCGACAAACTTTGCCAATTAAGTATACCAAGATCAACCCCGGCCGATGAAATACTATACATGCTTGCTTGAAATCATCGTACTTGTGGAGACATGTAAAAATATCTTTTCTTTCAAAAAATGTTCGTGTTCAATTGAAAAATGATGCATTAGCTGTTGAATTTTCAAAGCAATTGATGACATGGTGATTGATGAAATGGTGCAATGCCAGTTGATGAGACTGGATAGATTACGTTGCCGGATAACTTTTATAGAATTACACCATCGTTTCCGCTCTTTGCGCTGCATTCTCCGAGGTAAAATACACACGCTGTTCGTTCTGTTCAAGAAGAACAGCTAAATGCTGCATGGTTAAGTACCGTTCATGTATCGAAAATGAAAAAATGCGCCGCACCGCCTCGTTACTCAATTTCATTTGGTGTAATTATGTTGGTTAACCAAATGAGAATGTGTGCATGGGGCAATCCACGTTTTTTGACACTCAATTGAGTACATCCAGCAGCGCACTACACCAAACACTTCTGCTTTTACAATGAAATTCATGAATAATGAAAAATCGAAAGAAATTCAATTCCAAATTCCAAATTATGCGCGGCTCGCTAATTCACACGGAACGATCGCTTTGTTTCAGAAAAAAACTGTCTCACTTGTGGAAAGATTAGCAAATTGTATCAAAACAAATGATTTCGTTAAAAAATATGGCAATAAAAATAAGAAATAAAAATACGTTCCTTATTGATGTGTTTTCAATTTGAAGTGAATGCGTTGAGGGGTTCAAAAGTTATATGCATTTTACTCTTTTTGCGGGCGTGGCAGTGGGCGGATAAATAGCCTATGTCCGTCAGAAAAGCATGTACTTTCACATGAAAGTTTAATTTTTGAAAAAATCTAACTGTTTCCGAGACCGTTCATCACATACATAACATATCTTCATTTTTATATATATACTACAGATATATTTATTGAAATTAACATTTTGAAATCAAAAACAATTTAAGTTCAATTTGCCAAAAACAAACATCAAATTATTTGTAGATTTACATTTTTTGGTTACACGACATGTACAAGTAAAGTGCGAGTTTATGTATGTATTTGTATGTTTGTGTGTGTGCGTTGCTCTTTGTATGTATGCATGTATATATGTATTGTAAGTCAAGTGTAATTTTACCGTTACAAATGACATCTGTATGCTTGGTTTGCAATCAGCTTTCGCACTTTAATGCACATCGTTAAGCAAACACAATTTACCATTTGCCTCACATGTGACAGAAATACATACAGATTTACATACATAACTGAATTTTTATACATATACATATACATGTTTATGTGAATGTGTGTATGTAGATTTATTCGTGTGTTTATTTGTAACTTACCTCAAAACATATGAGCATAAAAAAAATTATAAAAATCTGTTTTTATTACAAACACGATAGAGACTCTGAAACACATACACACATATGCACATTAGGCCGGGTCACTCGGAATAGAGGGGGTGGGGGCGGTTTTGGAAATTGAATTCGACACCACCTATCTTTAAAGTTTACCCCGTAACCCCGATATTGTTTCAGAGGGAAGAAAAAATATTTCCCTAGCGTTTCTTAAAACAACCGCTAAATCCGTCAGAAATCCGTAACTTGGTTATTTGATGTCCGATTTTGATTTTATTTATTTAAATGATATTAATGATGTCAGAAAATCATTAAACCCTTCATTGGTTCCCAAAAAAGTTACAGCGGGTAAAAGTTTCAGTACAAACTCTGTGTAAATGATTAACATATTCTAAAATTTCGAAAGAACTCAGAATTATTGATAATTTCATTCTCGGTTATAAGCATTGCATGATGGAAAGATCCGAAACGATCCAAAACCGAATAGTTCTAATAGTCGTAATTGCGATTCCTTTCGCGGAAATAATAATTCCCGTGGACTTTCTTGAAATTCCACTTCGCCAATTGAGCTAGGACCGTATGTAAAGAGTGTTTTTTTTTAGAAGTGTGGTTTTCAATCTGGCAATACTTTTTTCGGTTGGTTGGTCTTTTTGACAGCTGTCACTTGATTTATGCTCAGTTTGGTTTGCCATTTTATAATGAATAGACTTACTCCTGAACAACGTTTGCAAATCGTGCAAATTTATTACCAAAATAATGGTTCGGTTCGCGAAACCCATTTTGTTCAGCGATGAAGCTCACTTTTGGTTGAATGGGTACGTTAATAAGCAAAATTGCCGCATTTGTAGTGATCATAATCCACAAGCCATTGTTGAGAAGATGCCGTTACATCCTCAAAAAGTCACTGTTTGGTGTGACTTTTTGAGGATGATTGTGCCATGATGTTACAGTCAATGTGGAACGCTATAGAACTATAGAGCCATGATTAATGACTTTTTCGTGCCTGAATTGGAGGGTGTTGATGTGGACGACCTTTGGTTCCAACAAGACGGCGCTACATGCCACACAGCCAACGAAACAATCACAATCAATTTATTATTAACTTTTGGTGAGCGCATTATTACACGTTGTAGGCTCGTGGGCCTGTGGCGTGGCCTCTACGATCGTGCGATTTAACACCGCTGGACTATTTTTTTTTGGGTTATTTGGTGTCGCTTGACTACGCAGATAATCCCGAGACGATGGATGCCTTGAAAGAGAATATTCGGCGAGTTATTACTGACATACGGCCCCAATTGCTGCAAAAAGTGTTCGAAAATTGGGCCTCTCGGCTGGAGTTTATTCGACCCAGCCGCGGCGGCCACTTGCCCGAAATCGTCTTTAAAACATAATGGCAAATACTTATCTTTATAATAAAGCTAAATTCATGGCCATAACATTAAATTATATGCGTTTTATTTCTTTTTGAAAACCACACACTTCTAAAAAAAAAACACCCTGTAGTTACAGACGTTAATGGGTGAACTACACTAAACGAAAGAATGGTTGATTGAGCTCTGAAAACACTTTCAGTTTTATCAGCCATTACCACATAGCCAGCTTATTCTGGCTCATTACCGAATGGCAAGCACCTTGGTTCATGTTGTTCAATGGAAAAAGCTTTGGCATTTAGCGGAATCCTTTGAGCGGCAGGTCAGCGGCATTGCATATTTGATTCTGCCTCACTATAATAATTTATCCAATTCTTCTTCTTTTTACTTTTTTGTATTTTTAATGACATAGTGATATTTTTCTACAAGATTTTAAAATTTCTTCACGAAAAACCAACTTATGGCAAAAGGACTGATTTAGCGGTAGGGGATAATTTTTTTGCCCTGAAACACTCTCAGGGTTAACTTTCCAAATAGGTGGTGTCGCGTTCCATTTTTTTTGGTGGCCCACCTTAATGTACAAGGTGGGGCAAAAGTAATGTCATAATGTGAATCAGAATTTGACATTTATGTTCTAAGCAGATAGAGAATTATGTAGTTGACAACAAGTTGGTGATTGGGAGGTGATACATACCTCCCAATCAGAAATTTTAAGTAAAGCGAGCATAAATCTGAATCAATTCAGGAGGTAGTCATTTATCATATTTTCAACTTAATGTTATCAATTTTACATCTTCAGTTAAACTTTCCGTGAAAACAACACCCAATTTTTCCCATTTCTAAAAAATTTACGTTGTGACATTACTTTTGCCACACCTTGTATAAACATACATAGACTTTTATAGATACTCAACTCAAATTTGTACGAAACGGAAGCGAACACACATACATCCAAGCTCACCTACACTGGCACAACTGCTGCGGAATTACACACTTATGACTTGGATTGGCTTTCCGTTTTTGTTTAAATATTTTGTGTTTGCTTCTTACTTTTGTAACCTAACTACCTACCTGCGTACATATAAATAAATACATTTTTTGGCAAAGTATTTTTCGCAGCCGCTCTTCCTCAACTAAGTGCCATTAGATGCCTTTAGTTACATCCCTGTTCTTGTGATGTTTGTATGTATTGCGTGCCTTTATGTAGTTTGTTTTTTATGTTTTCGGGAGGAGTTTTTTTTTTCTATTTCTGTATGTGCATAAATTTTTATTTCATTTTTTATATCATGTTAACATAATGTCTGCAGATGTTTACCCAAGAGGAAGAGGTTTCCTGTCGTTCTCCGTTTTATTTTATATTAGTTTGTTTGTTCAAAATTTTCCTAATGGCATTTGAAACATGTTGCACACTCACACACACTCACTCAAGCCCATACCCTCATGACAACGTTGTACATTGAATTTGTATGTTTTTTGCAGAGCAAATATTTTATGTTTTCTTTTATTATTTTTTTTTTTTTTTTTGATCATCATTTCATTTGCCTTTTTTTTTTTGATCAACGTCGGCCCTTCTTCTTATTCAGAAACGAGAGGTAAAAGAAGTTGAAAACATTTTTGATTGATGAGGAGTGTGCTTTTGAGATTTTCGTTTCGTTGTTGGTATGACACTAGTTAACAAACAGAATTATATTTATTTTTATTTTACATAATTATATTTTATTCAAAGGAGAAATGCGCTTTACTTTTGGCTCTAATTTTTCATCCGACTGCATTCTCTTTCATATTGATAATTAATTCAAACGTAATCGCTTACTCCGTTAACCAGTAATGGTGTTAACAAAGGAGTTATCCAGCTCAATTCTTGCGCTGCTCTTTCATTGCTTTAATTTTCGCTTGTGTAGAATTTACCAATTATTCTGCATCACTTAGCTTTATTACTGCTGGAACTGTTTTTTCTTTCAGAGAATATAAGTCTAAGAAATTTTTCCACAGATGACAATTCAGTACCAGTCGTACCCAAATCAGTTTGTATTCATAATAACTAAAGACACCGGGTGGCATACTGGAACTAATTTTTTAATACAGTTTTTTTTGCAGTTCGTTTCGTTTTCTGGAAAGATTTTTTCGGTTTGAAAATATGGTGAGCCTGCTGTTCTTGGATCAATTTTGAACGACGCAATGAGAGACCAGATTGAAGTGATTTTCATGAAATATTTTTAAATTTTAACTCTAAAACTCTTAAAGCAAAAAAATTGCTGAATGTAATTTGAAAAAAAAAAAGTAGACAATGTCACTTATGAAAACAAACTGGGATCACTGGTTAATAGCAGTATAAAATAGTAATAGTGAATAGTAGGGTGTTCTTTTAGAAGTGTGGTTTTCAAGAAGAAATGAAATGCATATAATTTAATGTTATGGCCAAGAATTTAGCTTTATTATAAAGATAAGGATTTGCCATTATGTTTTAAAAACGATTTCGGACAAGTGACCGCCACAGCTGGTTCGAATAAACTCCAGCCGAGAGGCCCAATTTTCGAACACTTTTTGCAGCAATTGGGGCCGTATGTCAGTAATAACGCACCGAATGTTCTCTTCCAAAGCCCGAGTCAATCGTCCCGGGCTTATCTGCGTAGACAAGCGGATTCACATAACTCCACAAAATATAGTCCAGCGGTGTTAAATCGCACGATCTTGGAGGCCACGCCACAGGCCCACGATCCCACGACGCGAGATAATACGCGCACCAAAAGTCTCCTTCAATAAATTGATTATTTCGTTGGCTGTATGGCATGTAGCGCTGCCTTGTTGGAACCAAAGGTCGTCCACATCAACATCCTCCAATTCAGTCACGAAAAAGTCATTAATCATGGCTCTATAGCTCTATAGCATTCCCCATTGACTGTACGATTATGACCGGCTTCATCTTTGAAGAAATATGGCCCAATTATTCCCTCTGCCTCTTTGAAGAAATATGGACCAATTATTCCCTCTGCCCATAGAGCATACCAAACAGTGACTTTTTGAGGATGTAACGGCGTCTCAACAATGGTTTGAATGGCTTGTGGATTATGATCACTCCAAATGCGACAATTTTGCTTATTAACGTATCCTTACTTACTTTACTTACTTTTAATGGCATAACAGCCCATGGAGGGCCTAGGCCGAGCTTTTTCGCATCCACTCATGTTGTGCGTGTTATATTTGTACATGAATGGAAGGGACCTACAGTTTAATGCCGAATCCGAACGGCGAATTGAAAAGCTTTTCATAGCAAGTTTTACTCTTGTAGGTTTGCCATTGCCTGCCAAGGGTGGTGCCGTGTAGAAAAATTATTTTTTTTACTTTTTTTTTTATTTTGCCTGTGCCGAGATTCGAACCCCGGACATTCTGCGTAGCAGCCCAATGCACTACCAATACGACACAGCGACCACTATTAACGTATCCATTCAACCAAAAGGAGTTGTTCAGGAGTAAGTCTATTCATTATGAAATGGCAAAGCAAACTGAGGATAAGTCAAGTGACAGCTGTCAAAGAGACCAACTCGGAAAAAAGTATTGCCAGATTGGAAACCACACTTCTAGAAGAAAACCTTTAGTAGATTATATTACTACATAGTAAAGGTTGATTTTTTAAGAGCGTGGTTTTTGTAAATTCAAAAAGACACAGGAATTTTACAAAAGTGAATGAAATTTTTATTTGGATCAATAAATCAATTCCGTCCATTACTTTTTAAAGATAATTTCAGTTAAAGATTGCCCGCGGCTTCACTTCAAGTGGTCCATTCTAAAGGTCCAATTTTGGCACATTTTTCACACATTTCAGCCGGAATCTCACAAATGACTCGTTCAATGTTGGCTTCCTAATCAGCAATCGTGTTTGGCTTGTCCCTTAACACAGCCCCTCAAAAAATAGTCTAACGGGGTCAAATCACACGGATTTGGCGGTCAATTGACTTCACCAAAACGTAAGATTAACTGCTCAAAAAATCACCCTTCAGAAATAGAAATTACTAGAAAAAAATCACGGAAGAAACTTTTTTATAGAATATATAGATAAAGAAAATCACTTGCAAATAAATATTTCCTAATAGAAAATATTAGTAGAGAATAGTAGCAGGAATTATAAAAGGACCACGGAAAACACATTTTTGTAAAGTAGAAATAAACGATCACTTAAAAATAGTAGTGGAATATAGTAGTAGTTAGTAGGTAATAAATGATTGCACTAGAAAATAGTAGTAGAAATTATACAGATGAAGATCAAGGGAAAACAATGCAGAGGAAAGATGACTATAAACTATATAAGAAATATTGGTATTGGAATATTGGTATTAGAAATAAAGTTCAAATGTGCTAGGAAATAGAAATAGAATAGTAGAAAGCAGTACTAACTAAAATAGAGTAGTAGAAAATAGAAAGATAGATAGATAGAAATTAATTTTCGAACATAGTTGTGGAAAATGGTAGTGGAAATTAGTAATATTATACTACTGTGGGCAAAAAGTAGTAAGACTTTGTTCATAATTTAAAATTTTTTTATTCATTCTTCCAAATCTATTTCGTCCCCTTCAAAGTAATCCCCCTCCCGGCCCCAATACACTTGTGCCAACGATTTTTCCAATTCTCGAAACAGTTGTTAAAGTCAATTTCCGGAATAGCCTTCAATGCGCTTGCGGAAGGATATCAGTCGAATTTTTGGCAAAATGGTCTCGTAAAACCAATGCAGTGATTTTGGAACCAATCGTGCATTCACTCTTCTTAGGCCCAAATGATGTTTTAAAATGGTTTTCACTGATCCTTCCGATATTCCAACGATGCCAGTAAGGTCTCTGACTGTTAATCGTCGATTCTCGAGCACCAATTCCTTGATTTTATTGACGTGTTGATCATCAGTTGATGTTGATGGCCGTCCTGGACGTGGTTCGTCGTCAACGCGTTCTCGGCCATCTTTGAACAATTTGTACCAATCAAAAACACTTGCTCGCGACATACAATTATCACCGAAGGCCTTTTGCAACATTCTGAACGTTTCGGCACCAGAAATTTGATTTGATTCCGCACACAAAATTTAATGGAACTTCTTTGTTGAATAATTTCACTCATTGTGAAAATCGCCGAATGCACTTTTTGTACTTCAGAAAGACAAGCGTATACTAAACACTAATGATTATTTTGATGTGACATTTGTCATGTGTCTTCAGTTTTGGGAAGAGGAAAAAGACAGTGGGGCCAAGTCCGGTGAATACGGTGGTTGAGGCATGATAACGGTTTTGTTTTTGGCCAAAAATTTTGGAACAATCTTCGCTGCCGCACATTTCATGCCTAAAACATCCATAAAAATTACTTGGCATGAGCCGAACGATATGCCAACATCATCAGCAACCTCTCTGATAGTGATTCGACGATTATCCAAATCATTTTCTTCACTGCGTCAATGTTTTCATCGGTTGTTGACGTGCTCGGGCGACCAGGACGAGCATCGTCATTGACATCTTCTCGGCCTTCCTTAAACCGTTGTGGTTATACCACAATTGAACTTGTGTTCTGCTCATAGTAGACTCGCCAAAGGCCACAGTCAACATTTCAAATGTCCTTGCGCATTTAATTTAATTTTTTACACAAAACTGAATACAGTTTCTTTGATCCATTTCTTCGAATAAAAAATATAAATCGAATAAAAAATCGAAGTTTTGGTTGGTATTGCCAACATATATAACAGACATGTGTACCAACATAACAGACATGTGTACCAACATAACAGATCAGACCTCGTACACCATAGGAGGTACCAACTAGCGCACTACCAATTATGCCACAGTGACCTAATGTCAAATGTCAAAATCACCCAACCTAAACACAAGGAAATGACAACCAACGTTCTCTGAAAACAAAAGACGAAGAAGCTAGTCTTTCGGCCAAAAACATATGTTCTAATTTCCCCACAGTATTGGCTATACGAGTACGTGGAACTTTTCCTTTTTCTTTTCAATAAATAAGTTTCTCAAATATTAAAACCAAAACAAACTATATGTAAAACATGTTTCATTTCCAGTGCATTGGTTTCGGGCTGTCTTTAAAGGGTATAACGTGTACAATGTAGATTAAAAATAGTCTAAATTCGGAAGTAAAGGCATGATTTCATTTTGAGTAATGGTGCTCACATTTAGTTAACATTAAATTTCCGTCTTTTCTAGGCTCGTAAATGTTTTGGAACAGTGTAATATACACATAACAGAAACCTTGTTACACATGTATAGGCACGATTACGTGCGTGTGTGTTGAGTGTGTGCGAAAAAGGCGTTTTAACATTTTAAAACACAGTCCTTTTCCGTTTTTATATCCATATAAAATATCGTACTCGTACTTAAGCACACTCATGCAAACATATTATATTTATTTATTTTGGCAATGAAAGTAAATATAAATTTATGACTTTTATGCAATCGCGCTTTTTTTCTGTACCACTGATTCTGATTTTTCCCCCTATACGTTTTTTCTGCTTGTTTGATTCGGTTTGAAAAGTTGCGTAGAAATATCGAATGGCAAAGAAATTCGCACGCACATACAAAAAGTATGGAAATAAATTTTCATAGCATAACAATGTGCGATGAGGTGAAATTTACATATGTCCATGCAAATATAGTATATTTATGTATGTATGTGAGTGAGTGTGTGTGTGTGTGTGTGTGCTGGTTGGAATTTTAATGGACTTACGTTGGTATGTAAAAGTAATAAATCATGATATTTTCTCCTTTCTCCATTCTCATTTTCACATTTTTTGTCATATTTGTTGTTTTTTTTTTTTTTTTTTTTTTTGAATGAATGAAATATGGATGAGGAAAAGTGAGACACGGGTAAAGGTTTTTTAATAGGTACATAACAATTTTGTATTTAAATAAAATCGTACAATCTGGCATTATCAAAACGTCATTCAAGGTTTACATTTGTGAAATTCAAGAACGAGCCACATTTGGACATTATTAAAACTTAAAACCGAAATTTTGAGTGAGTCGGTGGTCGAAACTTTAAGTTTGAAAGAAATGCTGAATTTCAACTAATATTTATTTTCAGGGATGAAGCTAATTTTGGGATGGCTAAATTTGTCAGTTAGAGAAAAATGAGCTACTGAAAAGAAACAAACCTATTGCATCCACAAAAAGTGACCGTGTGATGTGGATTTCAGGCTGAAGATGATATTGGACCGCATTTTTCGTCGATGAAAATGATCGCCATGTCAGTCAATAGAGATCGGCTATCGTACCTTGTTGGAAGACTATTTTTGGCTAGAATTGGATGGACTTTGACATCAGTGATATGTGGTGATATCGGTCGCTGTGGTGTAGTGGTAGTGCGTTGGACTGCTACGCAGAGTGTCCGGGATTCGAATCTCGGTACAGGTAAAACAAAAAGTAAAAGAAATAATTTGTCTACACGTCACCACCTCTTGGCAGGCAATGGCAAACCTACAAGAGTAATAATTGCCTATGAAAAGCTTTTCACTTCGCCGTTTGGATTCGGCATTAAACTGTAGGTCCCTTCCATTCACGTACAAATATAACACGCACAACATGAGTGGATGCGAAAAGCTCGGCCTAGGCCCTCCATGGGCTGTTGTGCCATTAAAAGTAA
The DNA here is from genome assembly GCA_958295655.1 of Palloptera scutellata. Taxonomy (NCBI): domain Eukaryota; kingdom Metazoa; phylum Arthropoda; class Insecta; order Diptera; family Pallopteridae; genus Palloptera; species Palloptera scutellata. The sequence goes on from OY282449.1 coordinate 122,837,561, forward strand.
AAGTATAGTAAATATGTGGTTCCGACGAGATGTTGCCTGTGTGGCTGGTCAAACAATTTATCTGTAGAAGGGGAAGTTCAGTAGTCGTGTAGTCTCGAGAAATGGCCACCTCGCTCATGCGATTCAAAGGCGTTAGGTGATTATGGTAACGTTAAGTAACCATATCGAATTCCGTACTCAAATGTACCAAGTGTGCTACACCTCAAATAAATTTCAGCCCGATATCTCAATTATTCGGTTATTGTTTTATTTATTGTAAAAACAAAATTGTTATTTTCCTATTGTGAAACCCTTTATATGCTTGTTTGGGTATTCACCGTGGCGTATTTAATAAAGCATTGGCCTGCTACGCAGAGTCTGCGGGGTTAAGATCTCGGCACAGGCCGAGTTTTTTAACAAAAAGTAGAGAAAAACTATTTTTCTACACGCACCACCCCTTGGCAGGCAATGGTAAACCTACAAGAGTAAAAATTACCTGAGAAAGGCTTCTCATTACACCGTTCAGATTCGGTATAAAACTGCAGCTCCTTTCCATTGATGTACAAAATAATATCCCGCACAACATGGTGCGCAAAGCTCCACCTAGGCCCTCCATGGGTTGTTGTGCCATTAAAATAAAGAAGAAGATGTTTGCTTGCAAGGAGGAGGGTTGTAGTGATGGTTTCTTTGTGTGTGTAACATTGAATGGTGAAAATGTTTTGTTGCGGATTTGCTATGTACTTATGTAAGTATGTTTGACGGTATCGTTGACAATGTCGATGCTTACGAGTACGTGATGTTACCGAGGTTGGAGAAGTGTAACATTAGTTATCAATTGGTTTTTTTTAAGCAAAATTTTTGGTTAAGTTTTATTGTATAATCTTGTACTTTAATACTTTGAAATATTTTGGGTTTATGTTTAAAGCTTCTATAAATGATTGTTTTTTTAACTTGAAAATTAAATGTGGTATTTATTTATTTATTTGAATATTTATTTATATCTTTCGAATTCCGGCACAACAAAGCTTAAATCCTTATTAGCAGTACAGGCAGCATGTAGTGTAAACAAGGATTAAATATATCCAAATTATAGTTTAAAATATTTTTCGAATGTCCAGATTCTGATTTTGAGAATATTTGGAAGTTATAAAAATGGTAGTTGGACATATAAGTTTATCTGTCTGGGCCCTGTATTAAAGGAGAGAATAGTATGGGAAGGTTTTTTCTTAAAAACATCCTTCTTTGATTCCCTAGATGCTGGTCAATATAGAAAGTGTGACACAGATGCGCCGATGAAAATATATACAATTTCTGCTTCAATTAGTCGGGGACATATTTTATGTTAAGAGAGTAACTGTAGTCTCAAAGGAATGCAACCCACCAAATTGCCCAGAGTTAGGTCCTATTGAGCGTTATTGGGCAATTATTTATTTATTTAATTACAGTACTTTTCGCTTAAAACGAAACCGTTTAAAACGAACTTCCGCTAATATTGCTAATAAACCATGAAATATTTTTCGCTTATTTAAAGCGAACTTTCGGTTATAACGAACTTTTTTTGGATGCAAAAGCTGTTTATTTTTCGGTTAAAACGAACCAAAAAAGTGGCGCTATGACCAAAAATTAGTTTTGCACTGGTAACACCGTTTTATTTTCCAATGTTCTTGAATACGGGAATTTCAATAAGTTTATTGTTTGTGCGTGTGAAGGGTGCAGCTGAAAATTACAAAGTTATAAAATGGACGTAGTAGCAGTTGGAAAACAAAGAAAGTGTTTTTCTTTAAAAGAGAAATATGCAATAATAAAACGCTTACAAGAAGGTGTAAAAAAAAAGCAATTATGCCAAGAAATGGGCCTCTGCAAGTCAATAATTGCTACAATTTGGAAAAATAAAGACTTGATTCTCAATAATTTTGAGCAAAACTCGTCAAATGTAAAGAAGGTCAAAAACCCTTCTTTCATGGAACTGGATCATTGCCTACTAAAATGATTTACTCAGAAAAGAGCCAGTAATGTTACTATAACCAATACCGTTTTACAAGCGAAAGCAGAAGAATTTGGAAAAAAGCTTAATTACTGCGAATTTAAATGCAGCGAAAGTTGGATTGTTCCATTTAAAAGGCGCCATAACATCACTAGCGGGAAAATAGTTGGAGAGGCGGCTGAAGTCAATGTGGATGTGGTCAATGATTGGTTGCAAAATAAGTGGCCAGATATAAGAAAAAACTTTCAAGATGAGGACATATTTAATGGTGATGAAACGGGTTTATTTTATAACCTCCCTCCTAATAATACGCTGCGCTTCAAGGTCTCACTGTACCGGTGGAAAACTATCAAAGGTACGACTAACAGTGCTCTTAGTAGCAAATATGACGGGTACGGAGAAACAAAAACTTTTAGTAATCGGAAAAGCAAAAAAATCCCAGGTGCTTTAAAAACATTAAAAAATTACCTGTTAGTTACCAGTCTAATAAAAAGGTTTGGATGAAAGGAATTAAAACAGTGAGACAATAATTTACGTTGTGCCAATCGAAAAATTATACTACTGGTAGACAACTGTCCAGCTCATCTGGATATAAAGGACTTAGAGTGCATTAAATTAGTGTTTATGCCTCCAGATACAAGTTCAGTTTTACAACGTTTGGACCAAGGTGTCATTCACGCATTGAAAAGTAAATATCGCCACTTGCTTCATTCAAAAATGGTTCATGCAGTTGATAAGGGTGAAGATAGCTTCGAAGTTAGTATACTGAACGCAATAAATTTGTTGCATATGGCATGGTTAAAATTCAGCAAAACAACAGTTGCTAATTGCTTTTGGGCACGGCGGCTTTACCACGAATGAAGATGAGTTGACCTCGGATGATGATCTGCCATTAATAGAATTGCTAAACCAACCAATGGAATCATTGTATTTTATTGTTCTGTATTTTTTTTTTTTTTTTTTTTTTGTGAAGTTAGTTTTGTATTTGGCAGGCAAGTTTATCTTGTTAGATTATATTTAGTGCATTATAAACAGGCTCAAATGAAAGTTACATTCGCCATATAGAAAATAATAAACGTAACCTCACAAAGAAAACAAAAAGCATGGCTAAAAAAAACAAAAAGCATGACTAAAAACAAAAAGGAGTTTACAAAAAAAAGGAACAAATCAGCCAAGGAAGTCAGTGCTTTAACTAAGCAAAAGGTAAAGTTCGAAATTTTTTCAATAATTTTAAATATAAAATTTTAGATTTTACAAGTTAAAAATACTACATTTTACCAAAGTAAACAAATTTATTTTGGATAAAAGATTACAGTTTTGAAAGAAAAACTTTCGTTCTTCGGGAGATCAATTTTTTCGTGTACACTCCTTGCACTTACTACTGTGGGCAAAAGTTAGTAAGACTTTGTTCATAATTTCAAATTTTTTTATTCATTCTTATATATTTCTATATATATTTCGTCCCCTTCAAAGTAATCCCCCCCGGCCCCAATACACTTGTGCCAACGTTTTTTCCAATTCTCGAAACAGTTGTTAAAGTCAATTTCCGGAATAGCCTTCAATGCGCTTAGCGATTCATGTTTAATGTCTTCAATTGACTCAAAACGGTCAAACGGTCCACGAAGCGGTTTTTTGAGTTTAGATAATAGCCAAAAGTCACACGGTGCTAAGTCAGGCGAATAGGGTGGTAGGGTGATTGCGGAACGATATCAGTTGAATTTTTGGCAAAATGGTCTCGTAAAACCAATGCAGTGATTTTGGAACCAATCGTGCATTCACTCTTCTTAAGCCCAAATGATGTTTTAAAATGGTTTTCACTGATCCTTCCGATATTCCAACGATGCCAGTAAGGTCTCTGTAAGGGACTGTTAATCGTCGATTCTCGATTCTCGAGCACCAATTCCTTGATTTTATTGACGTGTTGATCATCAGTTGATGTTGATGGCCGTCCTGGACGTGGTTCGTCGTCAACGCGTTCTCGACCATCTTTGAACAATTTGTACCAATCACAAACACTTGCTCGCGACATACAATTATCACCGAAGGCCTTTTGCAACATTCTGAACGTTTCGGCACCAGAAATTTGATTCCGCACACAAAATTTAATGGAACTTCTTTGTTGAATAATTTCACTCATTGTGAAAATCGCCGAATGCACTTTTTGTACTTCAGAAAGACAAGCGTATACTAAACACTAATGATTATTTTGATGTGACATTTGGCACAGATATCACCGACAGTCATACCAACCTTAAAAAAATAATATTTTATTGAATGGGTTTCCGCGCGAAATTTAAATTAAAAAGTCTTACTACTTTTTGCCCACAGTAGTATACAATTAAAGGAAAATCACAAATATAGGACGCAATCATCGGAGGTATTCTTCTAAATTGGCAGAGACATTTTGTTTCAGGATTCAACATCATCCGCATATATCGGATGACGTACCTGAGATTTGCATCCACCTCAAATATCCGCCTCAATTTTCTTTTCGGCCTTCAATCTTCTTCTTTGTTGCAATTTTCAAGATTCCTCATGGTGTGGACATTGCATATGCCACCAACAGGTTCATTGCCTTCAATGTGTGTAGCTAAAACAAAACTAATAACACAAATAAAACGCGAATAATTTCAGTTTTGCTAAAACAATTAGTTATAATATATTTTAATTTAATTCGATTTTAATATGTTAATTAAAAATTTATATTTAAAACATAACGATACAGTAGTAGTATAAACAATAAATACATCAAGTACTTAAAGTATAGAAATTTCTGTGATTCCTTTTTGCTATTGTTATTATTATTTATATATACATAAATTTTGTTGGTATTTGTGTGGATTTAATATTTTTTATTAATTTAATAAAAAAATTGTTATGCATATAATTTGATTTAATTTATTAATTATTATTTATTATTTACTTTAATTGTCGACAATTAATTTCTATTTATTATTAAATATTAGATTTTTTCTAAATAAAATGTGTACACAATATGTATAAAAAAAAAACAACTTTATCATGTATTATAATATTCGTTTAATTGCATATAAATTACTTTAAAAATTAAAAATATAAAAAAATAATACATTTACATAGAGTTAAATATATGCCTTAAAAATAAAAGCAGTTGGTACCATAAATAGTAGCTAAAACTAAATAAAACATGACAATAATTTACAAATGAATTTATGGTATTTTTTTTTATTTTTTTCAGTATTCCTCAACACAAGTTAAGTTAAATGCATAAATACTATATAAGTGAATTAAAAATGCAGGCAAGCCATTTACGGAGACAAGCAAATAATTTTGCAGTGTAAAAAAGAGAAAGAGAAGGTAAATACTTAGAGAGATTTTTGTACAGCTTAAATCATTTCAATTGGCATTGCTACTGCATACATTGAGAGCATTGAGCATTTAGCATTTGGTGCTCTCTCAATTGTAATGCTCGCTCCAGCTATGATTGGTCAAATGCAATGCAAGCTCAGCTTGGTCTATCTTCTCTCGCTTGATTAACTTCACTTCATCTTTTAATTTTTTAAATCATTTTAGTTAATTTTATTTTACTTTTCCATTGTTTATAAACATGCATTAGAATTATTTATATATTTTTTTCTTTTCTTAAAACATTATTATTTTTTTTTATACAGAAAAGTTATTAAATTTGTACATAAAAAAACACTGAAAGTTATTTATCTTACTTTAATATTATAAATTAGTTTTGAAATAAAAAAGAATAACAATAAATTATAATTATATTTTAAAGAGTATGACGATTTTAGGTAAAATTAAAATGTAAATAACTTACACAATTTATACATTTTTGTTGTTGTTGTTGTTTTTAAATTTTTATTATTATTTTTGTGGCCACAAAGAATAACAGCAAAAATGAACTCACGAAATATTAAAACTTATTGCATATTTTTCATTATAAAAAATCACAAAATGTTGAGTTGTTGGAAAATTTGTTCAATCATAGTTTTTATTAAATCTTCTTCTTCTTCGTTCTTTTAATGGCACACCAGCCCATGGAGGGCCTAGGCCGAGCTATTCGCATCCATTCATGTTTTGAGTTTTAAATTTGTACACGAATGGAAGGGAACTACAGTTTTATTCCGAATCGGAACGACGAAATGTAAAGCTTTTCATAGGTAATCTTTACACTTGTAGATTTACCAGGTAGATTTGTAGGGGGTACCGTGTAGAACTTTTTGTTTTTGCCTGTGCCGAGATATGAACCTCGGACACTCTGCGTAGCAGGCCAACGCACTACCAACTACACCACAGCGACCACTATTGTCTGTTAAAATTCATAATTGTTTAGAAACATTCAATATTTTGGGATTTAAAATGAAAAATTTATATGCAGAAAGTATTTATTTTTCTTAATTCGACTTTAGCTGTAATTCCTTGTGGCCACAGATTTGTTTTATACACATGCATTTACATTAATAAAGTTTATATGGAACATATATTTATACATAATAATTTCTAGTATTATAAATATGGTACTCGTATATTATAATATAAATCAAAAGCGAACAAAATCGAAAAAAAAAATAATAATTGTTTTATAATCACAAAAAAAAATATTGCCGCTGGTGTTTTCTCTTATTCAGCGAGAGCTTCATCATCCTCTTCTACCACCTCTTCTTCCTCTTCCCCTTTTTCTTCTTCATATCATACTTTAACATACAGCAAAAGAAACACACAAAATGTAACATATAAAATTAAAAAAAAAAATTATGTATATGTTTAAAGACTGTAAATAAAGCAAATTTATTTTTTATTTTTTATAGTAGATATTTATATAAAAGAAAGGAAATACTTGGGTGCCGTGTGCAAAAAACAAAACCAAAACTTTTAAGCTACGTAGAGTTGCTCGGTTTAAAGACAAGCCATCACACAAGGAATGACCTTTGAATAATTCGCGCACTTGAACAACAACATTAACCGCAAGAACAATAACAAAACCTAGAAGCAGGCAGCAGCAACACATGATTCAAATATCCCAGTGAAACAAGGTGTACCGAACTACTTATAAAACCCAATATGCAATACAGCATATATTCCAAAGTATTGCATACTCAAAGATTTATTGCAGCCTAATTAATTTAGAATTTGTGCTAAGAAAAGCTTATTCTCTTTAATAATCTCATCATTTCCTATTCAATTCTAATGCATTAGCATGCATTGATTCCTCATTCATTACCGCATCTCTGACATCGATTTCAACACAATAAAATTACATTTATATTAACTTTAACAGTAATATTTTATAGGTACATCGATTGATGCACTACTTTAGAATGTTTACTAGAATGCGTTACTTTTTTAAAAGTAGTTAGTAGTTATTTTTTTTATTTGCTGGGATTACATTATCTCGAGTTTTACTTTAAATTCTGACTGCCAGATTCCTATGTAAATTTCTTTCAGTAGGTGTATATTTTTGGAAATTTTTCTTATTTTTCTTTATCAGCTCTTATTAACTCTTGTTTGCCTTTGCTTGTATTTATTTATCATTAACTGTTATTATTATTTTTTTTATATTAAATACTTATTAAAATGTATAAAAATATTTGTACATAAAAAAAAAATCATTAAAAAAATACCAAGATAAGTCATAAGTAATTATTAGTTTTAAGTATACAGAGAAGTCGCCTGAGGAGGGAGGGTTGGCGAGAGACACATTTGTAAAACTTAATTTATAGTAGATGAATTGAAATAGATTGAAGATTGAATTGAAACAATAGTACCAGAAATATTTTCTATAACCCTTTCGAGACTGCAGATGAAAGACTGCAGATTGATTAGTAAGGAAACGTAGAAACTTCTAGTATTTAACTAAATTGCATGTCAGTTTTGGTAAAAACTTAAGACTGGCAACAGTATTGGATTGAATAAGGTTTAGAGAACATTTTAAGATAGTCCTCTACTTCTTTAATAGCACTACAGTCCATGGAGGGCCTAGGCCGAGCTTATTGCATTCATTAATGTTGTGTGAGCAATAATGTAAAAAGTTTTCTAGACTTTCCACCATTTGCCAACTATGAAGTTGTGAGGTAATAAACTCAGAAGAACCACAATGAAATGAAAAAATAAATGTAAAATTTCTGAAATGCAAAAAAAAAAGAAGAAAAAATATAAATACTTTTTTAAGGGCGTTTTTGACTAAGTTTTAAGATTTCCCAAAGAAAATAGTTTCAAGAATGGAGGAGATATTTAAAAAAATGTTAAATTCAGATTATTTGACAGAAAGAGATTTAGCAAAATATAATAGATTTTATGTCTATGCTAACCTATTTTCCTCGTGGATTGTCACTTTATTCGTCGTGATGCGGATGCTCAGAAGGAGTTTTGATCCCTAGAGCAATACCGATGACAGCAACACTACTAATAGGGCAAGCATAACCATACACGGCAAACACCAAGCTGATATTTGAAACTAGAAATTACCACGAAAATAGCTTCTGGACTCTGAAGAGTAGCGGAGTCTTTACAAGGCGTCTGTTTTACATGTACATACATATGTTAACGGTAAGAATAACGGCAAGAATAGCTAATGTTTTAGAACGATCTATACATTATTGTTTCTAACACTTCCAAACAAAACTGAACTGATCAAGTCCAACCTGAAGTTAGTAACCTAATGCTGTTGCAACTTTATTGCTATTCAAGCATGACTTCAAACACAATGGAAAATGATCCTCCCAAATGTTACAAGGAGAGGTATAGCAAGCCTTAATAAGGAGGAAGAACGGTTTATACGCATAGCTTTAGTTTACAATAGAAATATTTTATTAGCACAATTTTTCTAATTCATAAATTCATACCTAATGCAGGAGGGGAGAAATAATACACCTTTGAGTACGCCCTTGGGTTCCGATAGGAATTTGTAATCTAGCATTCCTCTCAAATTGTTCGGTTCGTTTTGAGGTGCTAAACTTACGTTTGAATAAAAATTAGTATAATTTAATTGAAGAAGTCGATTATGAAGCCCCATTCTTCAAGAAGAAGAAACGTCTCCAAATCATTCATCATCAATCTTCAGATCACCTTCAAATGCATAACCCTTCCACATTCACCCCCTACCCTTCATCCCCATACTGATTTCTGCTGCTAAGCTAATGTTTTGGTGCACAATTTTGAGTTTCCCACTCCATAATCCTACCCACAAATAAAAGTTTTTTTTTAGTGAAATTGTGAAGAACCATGCTTCTACTTTACCGATTTCATTTCCTCTACAAAATTTGTACGAGTGCTCTGAGTTTTTGCTGATATAAGAACGATGCATAAAGATTAAGTAATTGTTGTTCAAAATGTAAACAAAAATTCTCAAAAACAGGAGAAGCTTAAATATTAGTACAAAAAAAAAAAAAAAATACACAATAACAAAAACAACTCGACTCTGACTTAACTTTGGCTTTTGGACTCGCTGCCCTAACTACTCGTGCTACTCGCACCCTTTGTACTCGTAATGCTGCTGCTACTTCCCGGAAATGCCGACCAGAACCGTAATAATAAATTTTGCTCGTCGTTGACTTGGCGATCTAAGCGCCAGCCGATAGGCAGCCACCAAAATGGTTCAGCATCCGGAGATACTGTGGTGGTTGTAGGGGCTGATGTTGTTGTTGTTGCTCTTGTTATTGAGGAGGCAAGTTTATTATTATTATTTAATCTAATAAATTTACTATTTCTATTACTACGATTACTGTTACTATTTTTATTAATACTAATTGAGCTGCTACTGCTACTGCTACTACTACTTGAAGAAGAAGAAGAAGAAGAAGAAGACGAAGAGGTAGCAGCGGTTGATGCTTCAAAACTTGTTGCTGTTGTTGTTTCAACTGCTTCTGAAGCTGATGCTGCTGATGATGAATATGAACCAAAACCTAAAATAGGCAAAATTTTTGACCATATTGTTGAAGTTGCTTCGGTGCTGGTTAGTACTGTAGTTGTTGTTCCTGGTATTTTGGTACTGCTGCTTTCAACAAAAGCTTCTGTCACTACTTTTTCTGTTGTACCCACGACAGTTTTTTCGATATTCTTTTTCATTTGTGCTGCTGTGTTTGATACTTTCTGTGATGTTGCTGTCTTCTTGTTAATACTACTACTTTCTGTTATCGACGTTGTTGTTGACGTTGACGTTGTTGTTGCTGTTGCTGTTGCTGTTGTTTCGGTTACTGCTGCTGCCAATTGACGTTTACCCTTCACCAATTTATTAATCATGCTCAATTCCTCAGCGATATCAATTTCACTTGTTGTTTTGTCGTCACTGTTGTTGTTCCTGTTGCTACTTTCAGTATTCATTGAATTGAAACCGCTACCTGCGGCATTACTCCTACTATCCGTGTCAATTGCAACAACAACATTTGCTTCTGCACCTAAAACTGCTGGATCAGCATCAACATCAGCATCGGTATACAATTGTTGCTTTTGTTGCAAATAATGAAACCGGTCATCACTTTCAGATGTTGTTTTTATTGCTTTGATTGTTACTGCTGCTGCTACTGCTGTAGCATCAGTAGGTAACGATGTCGCTGCTGTTATTGCTGGCACTTGTATTGTTGTTGTTTTTGTTGGTGTTGCTGTTGTTGTCGCTGTCACACCATCTTCAATAACCGGTTCCACTTTCAATTTCTGTAGTTGCTGTTGCTTCTCCGGCTCCACTGCGTTTCGTTGATTTTGTGGTGCTGGTGAATGTTGCTGCTCTTGCTGCATCAACTCTTTCAACTCAATTGCTGCGGGTGGTTCATTTTTCACTTCAATTATTGTCGTTTCATCCAATTGAAAGTTGGTGGTGCCTTCAGGTTCTAGAGTTGTTGTAAATATTTCTTCTTCTCCATCGATGTTATCGTTGTCAATCTCTTCAATTGCTGCTGCTGCTGCTGGTGATACAGCACTATGCATTGGAACGCTGCGTTCAGATTTTTCTGCTGTTCTTTGTTGCTGCATCATTGTATTGGTAGCAGCAGCAACCGCTTTAGCAAATTCAGAGTTGCTCATTGTTGTCACATCTTCTGCTTCACTCTGGGATGTTGCCAATATGCCTGCAACCTCATCAACTCTTAAAGGTGTCAGTGTGTTGATGTTACGGCTGGATAATTGATTTAATGTTGATTTTTCTGCTACCACAATGGGTGGAAGATATGAAGTTGTTGACGATGCTGACGCTGCTGCTGCTACATTTTTTGTTGTTATATTAAATTGAATTGGCAAGAGCGCATCGGCCTTGAGTAACTGTGAAATATCTGGTTGTCTTGCTGTTGTTGTTTGTGCTTCTGCTGTTGCTGTTTCATCATAATTATTGTTGCTGCTACGTTCAGAAATTACAGTTGTGACCAATTGTATCGAGCTATCGTCCTTGAATAATGAGATTTTATGCGCGTTGCTGTCGCTGCTGCTGTGTGGTTCAAGGGCAACATTAGTCACTGTAGCAGCAACAACAGGAGCAGCTATGGAACTGGTTGTTGCAATAGCAGGCAATGCAATAGCATCAATATCGCCAATTGAGAAAAAGCGTTCAGTATTTTGTTGTGTCGTTGTTGCTGCTGTAGTAGTAGATGGGGAGATGGAAGAGGATGTGGCGCTTCGATGCGATATAACAGCAGCAACATGTGCAGAAACATTATTAGTACTCGATGTTTGCAAGTCATTTGGAATTTTATTGTTGTTGCGATTGTTGTAACTATTTGAATATGAGTTGCTTGCTGCTTGATGTCTCTGTAAGTAACCATTGACAGCATCTAGAAACTGTGAAGCATTAAAAATTGTATGCTTTGGAGGATATTGAGGTTGCTGAGGATTTTGAGGTTGATGATCATATTGAGGTTGCTGAGCATATTGCGGTTGCAGGGGATACTGAAATTGCAGAGGATATTGAATTTGCTGCGGTTGCTGCGTTTGTTGCTTCTGTTCCTCCTGCATAAATTTTGTATCACCACTACCACCGCCACTGCCTTCCTCCTGTTGATTGAGTGCTTGTGCTGCTGCTGCTGCCATAGCCGCTGCCATTGCCATTGTTCCTGCCGATGTAGCTTGCTGCACCTCCTCTCCCTCTATTGCGTCGCCATCTGCTGCCGTATCGGCTGCCCCATCTCCATAATCCGTATTGGTTGGGAATTTCTGCTGAAATATATTAAATTTCAATGGTTCATCTTGCGTTGGCAATTGTGCTATATCATCATAATTGCTATTGTTGCTATTGCTATTGCTATTGCTACCGTTATTTCTATTGCTACTGCTACTGCTACCGCCAACACCCACTTCAGCATTAAGCTTTTGCGGTGGCTCATACACTACCAACTCCTCATCATCATAATCATATTCATAATTATTACCAGTATTTGAACCAGCGCTTCCGCTACCACCGCCACCACCATTGCCACCACCAATCACCAGTCCTAGCAACTGTTGCGTTAGCAATTCAGTTTGATCGATATTCACCGACGGTATGCAGCGTGTCTGCACCAAATGATGCCCCGGTGGACATTCACGAAATGGCAATGTAAATATCGATTTTGGTGTCACTTTACGTGATTTCTCTTGGCTTTTTTGCTCTGGCGGTAACATGAGCCATGCCTGCCATGCTAGATTTTCAGCGGTGTTTTCGATGGGTTTCGATGTTATTGGTAATGCATCGACGACGATGACGCCGATGCTACGTTGCTGATGCGTTGTTGTTACTGTGGCTATTGGTGGTGTTAGCATATTAAATGCTAATAGCATTTGCAGTGCTAGCAGTGTTCGTACTGCTGCTGCTATCGGCGATATCGTTGTTGTCGCCATTGTTGTTGCAGTTTTGCTGCTTTCGTTGTTACTGTGGTCGTTGTTGCTCAGGTTGTTGTTGTTGCTGCTGCTGCTGCGGCTGCTCTATATGATAAAGTTTCGCTAAATTGCTGTTGTCGACACACATTTAAGATTCGTCGTATTGTTACGGATCGTTGCGTTTTCGTTGAGCTGTGATATTTTGATTGAATTGTCAATAATATTGGCTGAAAGTAAAAAAAAAAAACAGAAACAATGAGAAATGTTAAGGTTTATTCAAAAACGTATTTTTTTAAAAATTATATAATCTACTATATAGTTTTTTTTTTCTATGTGCATAGTTTTTTAAATTCAATAAATTACCGACATAACTAAAAGTTTTTATTTTTCCATGGTGCCACATAATTACGACATCTACTCCCCTCTTACGAAAAGATTATAAAATATCACTAGGTCCTTTTTATAAAAATATTTCAAAATAATAATTCCCGAACCATACATTTTTGTTGTTTTTGATTTGCAGCAACAAACACGATCCAGGTAGTAAATCCCAAACCTTTCCATGAACGCTTCAGAATACTATATAGTGTAAGATGTGTAATTATGCAATATCATGGTAAGGAAATTTCCCAAAACCCATCGATTTTGTAATTTCTTCACTCTCACAGGCTTACGAGGAGAGCATACATACCTCCACAAAATTAAAAAGTGTGTTTCAGAACATTTAGAAAAATATTACTGAGCACTTTAAAACAAATTTATTGATCACACTTTGAAAATTTGATTTTTGTATCATGTTCTCAGAAAATTAATGTGTTTCCTCGTTTGCATAGTCAAACGAGGAAAGAGTTACGCGGGATCAACGTTTTAAAAGGATTCAAAATATTTTTTGGAAATTCACTTCGCAACACTTTAGAAAGTATTTTTGAACACTTAGGAATGAATTTGAATACAATCTAACAATCTCACACACTTGCAAACCTCATGAATACCTTGGAACATCCTTCAGAATACTGTAAATACACTTTTATAATACCAGAAATTGTTTTGCAGGATACCTGGGTTCATAATGCAGAATAATTTTAAAAGTATTTTAGATCACCTAAAAAAGTATGTGAAAATACCTTGAAACATACATATTTCAGAGCTACGTGGAAACTTTTCGAGCACCTGGGAACATGTTTCAGCAAACCTGAGAAACTATAAGGGAACACACACGTACGAAAATATTGCAGAACATCTATGAAAGTATTTTAAAAACTTTAAAAAGTTGTCCGATTTTCCAGGAATAAGTATATTGCCAAACACCTAGGAAGGTATATCAAGGTTCTCTGAACTTGTATGAAAATATTTCAGAGCCCCTGGTATAGTATTTAGGAAAAACTGGAAAAAACTAGTAGAATACCTAGGAATAGAGAAAGCCTATGAAGTTCAGGTAAGTGTTTCCGTGCATCTGCAATATTTTCACAATATACTTTGAAAATTCTTTTTCAGAACACCTTGAAAATAATAACAAAACATCTACCATTTTACAATACTTTAAAAGTTTTCACTGAAATGATTTTACAATACATTGAAAAGTTTTGAGTACTTACACCTAGACTCTTATTTCAGAACACTCTACAGAATGAATTTCAAATTAGTTGATAGAAAATATATTACGGGAAGACTATGAAAGTATTTAAAACCATATAGGAAAGTATTTAAGAACACATTGGAAAGCATTTCATAGCACCTAAAAAAATATTTTATGAAGAACATACATATTTTAGAAAAACAGCTACCATATTTCACAAATTTTTGATAAATATTTCAGAACATCTGGAATTATATATCCGAATACCTACATATGACAGTCAGAACACTTGGGAACATATTTCATAACCACTAGGAAAATAGTGGAGTGGTCGCTGTGGCGTAGTGGTAGTGCGTTGGACTGCTACGCAGAGTGTCCGGGGTTCGAATCTCGGCACAGGCAAAATCAAAAAAAAAAGAAGAAAAAATAATTTTTCTACACGGCACCACCTCTTGTCAGGCAATGGCAAACCTACAAGAGTAAAAATTGCTATGAAAAGCTTTTCCTTCGCCGTTCGGATTCGGCTTTAAACTGTAGGTCCCTTCCATTCATGTACAAATATAACACGCACAACATGAGTGGATGCGAAAAGCTCGGCCTAGGCCCTCCATGGGCTGTTGTGCCATCAAAAGTAAAAAAAAGTAAAGGAAAATATTTCAGGACACCTAGGAAACTATTGCCGAACACTTAGGAGAACATTTCAGAACACCTAGGAAAGTATTTCACAAAACCTTGTTTTCAGAACATCTTGAAATAAATTTTATAACACTTTGGAAACTTTTCCAGGACACCTGGAAAACTGTTCCCAACATCTTTGAATACCTCTCACAATAATTTCCAACATTTCACAAATCGCCTTTGTAGATACTTCAAACCACCACCTATCATAAATACTTAGTATTTCAAAACATATATTATCCTATTCCAAAACACTTAAGCAACTAGTTCTGACCACCTAGAGAGACATTCTCGAACAACTTCCATAAAAATTGGGAAAGGTATGCAAAACTCCTTGACACGCATCTCAGAAATCGCCGATGGGATTTCCCGAATACTCGATCACACTTCAGAATAATTTAAATTGTGTTGCAAATCCTTACGCAAATATGCTGTGTTTGTAGAAAGAGTTTAATTCAAATTAGTGAGATTTTGATGGAGCTGCTATCCATTCGTCTTTGCACTTTGCTGAAAAATAAGTAATCTCTTTTATGATATCACTAGAAAAATATCAAAAAATAACTACTTACATTAATAATAAGTGTGGAAAAAAATGATTGAAATTATACAAAATATGTGATAATTAAGTAACTTCAGTTACTTAACATCAACGTGTGTATTTTTAAGTAAATTACCATAAAGAGTAACTATGAAAAATTTCAATGCCGAATATAGAATTGGTACAAAGATTGTGGATTTCGTTTTGCATATTTGCATATAAAACCCAAATAAATTCCGCTTGCAACATGCCAGTTATACTTTTGCCCGATGCTGCAATACCAAACACATTAAATTAGACTTTATGAATTCCCAAACGGAAAGGAGGGAAAAAATTCTAAAAGTTGTACAAAATGGCAAAAATATGGTTTTAGTTTTGATGTGTTTTGACATTATGGTGACATCTGAAAAAAAAAATGCAAAAAATTAGGAAGAACAAACTAACAGGAATAGCTAAAACAGATAGTTTTTGCTTTTTGTGCTATACCATGCGCGCGCGCGTGTGTGTGAGTGTTTACATATAAATGCAAATCAATGCAAGCCACAATATCACACATGCACACACACACACACAAAGATAAAATCGTGTCATGTATGGAAACAAAAATGTGTAACTAAAACGTAAATTCACTCTAGTTGCATACATTGAGTTGTTGTTGACTGACGTGCAATATTGCAATATGCCAGTGAAAAATCAACGAAAAAGCAAGAAACAAAGAAAAAAAAAAACATGAAAAATTGGAAAAACATCAACCAACACCAACTGAAACAGGAGATGACGTTGAATGCTTGCCATGCAATGATGATTACGTTGGTTCATGCTGCCGATGATGGTTGCTTAGCTGATGATGGTGGTGTCGGTGGCTTTTGCTGGCTGTTCGGCTGGTGGCGTTGGCGATAGCGATGATGATGCCGATGCCAATGCCAATGAGGATGTTGGCATTTTGCGTTTGCGATTTTTGTGATTTGGCTGACTGAAATTACTAATGCCATTTCAATAAAATGAGCGAAAACAAATGCTCGAGCTTGAATGTGTGAGTGAATGAGTGGCATCGAATAGTGACAGCATGTAGATGCACAGATATAATCGAACTTAGATAGGAATGTACTGTGTGTCGGTCCTGTAAAGCCAGATTTACTTGCTTGCATAACACTAATGTTTTAATTAAATTTATACTCGGACATTTATGCATCAACGTTTGTTTTGTTTGTTGCATGCTGAATTGATTGAAATCAAATTGTGAAGAGTACCTATAAAATTAAATTTAACTTTATTATTTGTGTGTGTACTTTGTTGCTGGTCCTGCGGCAAGTCAGCTGAAAAAACAAGTGTAATTTATTTTGAAATGTAATATAATTAAAGGGTTACAATTGAAAGTACTTATTATAAAAGGCTAAAGTCAGAGAGCCAGACAGACAAAGAGTGTAAACGTGTAGACTGTATTACAAATGTACCGTTATGTCGTTAAACTTTATCAAGCAGCCTTCTCTACTTTTTTCTTCTTCTTTTTGTTCAAAAATGAATGCCGCATGGTATTTTACATATTATATAATAAAAGGTATTTGACATTCGGCGTGGAAATGTCTGAGCATATGTACTTGCATCCATATTCTAAGAACCAGCTAACTCAGAATATAATCACAATACATACATACTTAGTACGTTTATTTATATATACTCATCACATTGTACGCTCATCCGAGTGACAATACTTCAGCCTTTTCATTATAATATATATACTCGTAAAAAAAGCATATAAAAATATTTAAAAATTTGGTTTCCCTGTAAAAAGCACTATTCGCTTTCACTATTTCTATCCAGAAATTTTGAAAAACTATTGTACTTTAGTTACACAATTTGAAAAGAGTACATACACATTTTTACGTTATCTCGTGGGAAGAGAGTGAATATACCATCAATCACAGTGGTTGGTTAACACACACACACACACACACACACACATACACAGAGAGACAGAGAATTTTTCACGTTTTGTTTTCAATTGACCAATCATAGAAGCTAGATTCCTTTAAAGAAGAGAAAAAATATCTCTTTCCAACTAACGTCTCTAGAACTAGTCATCGATACAGGAGTTCAAAGTTCATGAATAACTATAGAAACAGTAGTAGGCGGAGGAAAGTTACCTATCAGCAACAGGGAGAGACCTGGAAGCAGCAGATTTATATAAACTCTCCCTTCAGATTAAAAATTTTAATTATTATGGTAATTGATGTTCTTGAATTAAAACATTTTTTGAAAGAGCGGCAAACTTAACACCTCCTTGACTTCTCTACAATGAAGCTTGAAAAGCCTGTGTATATTAGATGGGAATGTTATAGGACTTCCTGACCACTTTGGTTAACCAGTGCCTATTGTAATGCCGCTCGATTAAGGAACCAAAATTCATAACATTCCTAAGAAACCATTTCTTGTAAGAAAGAATTTTATTATCTATTTTATAATGTTTATTGTGCAGTGTGTCGGTGTAGGAAAGTGCAACCTAAATAATGAATATGGTAGATTTGAGATATGCTCTGCAATTTCTTTCAGTTCCCTACGATAGTGCAATATTCAAAATATTGCAATAGACACATTCAAGTAGCAAAATCATTTTTATTGCACTAAACACGTTTGAGATATCTTCAGAACAAATTTTTGGATTGCCTAGGGCTGCTAACCTTCTTCTGCAGCACTGTACATATATACTTATATAAATAAATGGGCTATTCACAAGGGGTCACATTGAGTGTCGTATCCTATCATTTGTCGTAAATTCTCTAATTTTTCATTTAACACTTTATAACAGAATACGACATCTTGTGAATACCTCAAATACCTCAATACCTCAAAGTAATGAGAATGCCAACACTATGGACATGAAACGAAGTGACTAAGAACTTGATTGTTATTGAAACTTACTTAGTCTAGAAACTTAAGCCATAAAAGATAGGTTTAGAAGGGAGATTTGAGATCTCTAAACTTAGACAGCAAAAGCAACTTTTTTGTGAAATTTAACCAAGAAAGAGTAAAGTATATTAATGGCACTAAAATCTTGCAAAATACCTGGACACCAGTCACTTTTATCTTGAAGAAGGTGAGTCATTGTAGAGAAATATATTTGGAGCACAAATGAACTGAATAAGGTGAAAAGAGAAGTCCTCAGATCACAAAGCTGAGATGGTGAAATCTTAAAAATCTTAGACATTAACCCAAACAGACAGAACTTATATTTAAGCTGAATAAAGTCAAACTACCCATTATGACGTATTTCCTTTACACATTAATACTGTTTAATATCTACTTATTATTATTATCCGGAGCATATTCACTATAAAATCCTCATATTCAGAAAAAAGAGATGTCTAGGGCTACTAGCGGATGGGTCTTGAAGTTAAAAGTCTTCGTTTGTCTCCTATAGATAACTCACTTCGATCGATAATCTTCAAATAAATGCTTTTAGGGAAGAAATATAAATTAAATACGTTCACCTATTATTTTCCTCTTTTAATAGCACAACACAACCCTGGGAGAGCCTAAGGCCGAACTTTACACATCCACGCATGTTGTGTGTGTTACATTTGCACATGACCTACAGTTTTATGCCGAATCCAAACGGCGAAGTGAAAAGCTTTTCATAGGCAATTTTTACTCTTCTAAGTCTGCCATTGCCTGCCGAGACGTGGTTCCGTGGTTCTCGGGATACTCTCCATAACAGGTCAACGAATTACTAACTACGCCAATACGACCACCTCTCCCCCACAACGACCATCTCTCCGCCATCTCTTCCCTTTCGCTAAAGTCTTCAAGTGCACTTATGAAATTATTCTTACCAATTGATTCTTCTAATGCGTTTTCAACTTACTTGCTCTTTAACACTTCTTTTAATACGTTGACATATTTTCGAAATGTTGTGAACTTTAAATTTCTAGTTTAAACTCAGTGTCAAAATTCATTTTATCCTTTGAACAGAAAAAAATACACGACACCATCAGAACAGAATTTTTGTAAGCACGTACATAAAACAGCTTAAAACTCTTCTCGAACCAGTCATGGCCATCACTGCTTTAAATTAACACCAGCACTAAGCTTAATAATGCTTAAATTTTCATTGAGTGTATGCATGTAAACAAAGAAGAAATTTCTGTTTCTATATTTTTATTTTCTAAAATAACTAAGTGACAATGATGATGGAAATGATGACAGTGTCGATGTTGCTCTAGCTTTTATTACACAAATAACATCAGCGACAGCAACAGCAACACGCAGTACAAGTAGTTACCATAGCAGTAAATGCATGTATGTAGTATGTAGGTATGAGTATGTATGAAATAGTGGAAAATATTTCATAGTACATATATGTATAACAATTTTTATAAATAAAAAGTACAAAAGTACCTACAGTAGAAGTAAAAACAACAACAAATGTTAGTAAATAAAGATACAAGAATTTTGAGAAAATGATAAGCGTTATTCAACAGAAAACAAAGCGAACAAGACCAACAGAACATAACACATACACACATACAATCTCATCAATGTCATCATAACAGCATGAAGTGAATTCCATATATATATTTAAGTGGCTGTGTGATTGCTACTGTTGTTACCATGTAGTGCAACAAACCAATCTAGTCCACTAAAGTTACCAGTTTTTCAAATACTTAGTTATGCAACATCTAGTTTTTAAAATGATTAAAACAAATACAGTGATCAATCACTTTTCAATACTGTTCAGTGAAAATATAGACTCATAATTCTCATCTTCTTCATCTTCTTTTAGTGGAACCACAGCCCATGGAAGGCCTAGGCCGAACTTTTCGCATCCATTCATGTTGTGCGTATTATACATACCATAATTGTACATGAATGGAAAGGACTTACAGTTTTATGCTGAATCCAAACGGCGAAGTGAAAAGCTTTTCATAGGCAATTTTTACTCTTTGCCTGCCAAAAGGTTGTGCTGTGTAGAAAAATTGTTTTTTCTACTTTTTATTTTGACTGTGTCGAGATTCGAACCCCGAACATTCTGCATAGCAGGCCAACGCACTACCAACGACGCCACAGCGGCCACAGCTTCTCATCTACTTTACAATATTTTTCACTTATTTTGGATTTTGTAATTTCACAAAGATCACCACCGATGAATATGAAAATAAAATATGTCTAATTCGAAAGAAACTAAAAAATACTTTTTTTCCCCAAATTAAATACATACATAAGTACAGGAAAATATATAATTTTTTAAGGTTCAACTTTCTTTATAATGCAATTTATTTATTATGCAATTATTACCATGTAGTACCATATTTATTTAATATAGTAATTATTACTAGGGGGGCCTGGGGCGTAGGACACAAGGTAAAGTTCGTGACAGTCGCAGGTGCGTCCATGGTCGATTCTTGCGCTTCTACATTTTAAGTCGACCCACAGCCTCCTCGTGGCGTCCCCTGGATAGCGATCTGACAACCGTCAGTGAGTTAACTAATGTATGCGGCGGGCTTTTCCATGGCCTTGAATGAATGGTTGTGCGTCGGGCTTGGAACCCACCACGTCGAAATATTTCCCCAATGAATCCTCAAACGAAGCATCGGAATTAATCCTAGTACAAAAACAAACATTTTCAAATTATGGTAGGTAACACTCAGTCACGAATACTTAGTCCATAGAAAACTGCTTGGAAAACGGAAACAATTAGATTTGTCTACAAACTATTTCAAAAACCTATATCTTTCAACTAGTTGAAGTTTGATTGGTTTAAAAAAACAATTAAAAAACATCTTTCTTCCAACTACTTGTAGAGATATGCAAGCCTGGACAACTGACTTATGCCTAGAACAACACAATGTTAAAGAACCCAGTTCGCGATGGGGAAAGACAACAAATGTGGGACTAGTTGTGGTGTTCAGCAAATCAGTATATCAACTGACTGGAGTTAGTTTCCCTACAGGGAAGACATTCTCACTATGTTAAAGAACCCAGTTTGCGATGGGGAAAGACAACAAATGTGGGACTAGTGTGGTGTTCAGCAAATCAGTATAACAACTGACTGAAGTTGGTTTCCCTACAGGGAAGACATTCTCAACAGCAGCAACAAGAACAATAACAAAGTCATGTTTTATTATTTTTGTTTTTTTGTGGAATGTTGTAAAGTCTGTAAGTAATGCCGGGAAAA
The DNA here is from genome assembly GCA_958295655.1 of Palloptera scutellata. Classification (NCBI taxonomy): domain Eukaryota; kingdom Metazoa; phylum Arthropoda; class Insecta; order Diptera; family Pallopteridae; genus Palloptera; species Palloptera scutellata. Next base: position 122,859,255 of record OY282449.1, read on the forward strand.
GTTAGATACTTTGCTACTTGCTTCTTTTTTTTTTGGTTTTTGTTTTTTGGTACTCAATAACATTATTAGTTAATAAAATAAAAACAAAATAACGAAAGTCAAGTTGTTTAGAGTGAAAAAAATTTAATAAAAAATACATGAACTTTAGGTTTACCAACATGATTTGTGTTTGTATTTTGTAAATTGTAAATGAAAGATAGATTCAACAGGAGCAATAATCGCGTATTTTTGTTGTACCTGTTGAGTTTTAGTGGGAACCATACCTAACTCACTTCTGTTGCACACAAGTAGGTATTTAACTTCGAAGCAAGTGTTACGTACAAACGTAACTAAAAATATTACATATTCACATCTCCAAACAAGTGTCTAATTGTAAAATATAATAGACATCGAATTGATTTCAAAATTAAATTATTATAGAATATTAATTCCAAAGACAATTTCATAAATATGCAAATTATTAATGCATTCCATTCAACACACATATGTACACCACTCTTTAGCAATTGCATAAATTACTTAGATATAGTAACTTACTTACGGTTACTACAATATTCGCCAATAATAAATTATTACAACAATTTAACGAAAAAATTTTATTTTTCTTTATTGGTTGACTATGCATAACGTAACGTATCAGCCTTCAAAAGAGAAAAAACTTATAATAAAAAAGAAAGAAATACATAAATAAAAACGTTTTTACGGGTAACTAGTTCATTTACACGCCTGCATTTGTGGCACTCGTGCTACATAGCACCTACAACAACAAAAAAATAATAAAACAAAAAAGAAACGAAAATGTATATGTATATGTGATACGAATTTAGCCAAATACAAAAATCGAAAAATCAAACCAGAAAATTATTTGCACAACTCTAACTTGTTAAGGTGTAACACATAACAAAGATACCGATACTGCTGCTCTATGTTAATAGAGTAAGTGGTATTAATATGGGCAAAGGTATAAATAGTTACATGTAATACACTTATGAAATAATGAAAACTAACTTTGCGACAATACACACGAAATTAAACTGACTACAGAAAATAATGTGGCATATAAAAATATTCACTACATAGTGAAAATAACTATCCCGATAAATATCTCAACAAGAAGTTTTGTATAGCTTCTTGATAATGTATTTTGCACCACTGTTTATCAATTTTCAAGCAAACTGACGGAAATTCTACTCCAACAATTCGCACAACTATTATAATAGCTAGGCCAAATAAAACTTTATAAACTTTTTAGGGTTATTACATAGATTCACCAAAGGATTTTCAAGAGATAGTTAAAAACAATACATCTTCAGTACTATTGTTGTTTTTTCTATAAAATTTTCGATGTATTCGATAAGGAGTGCGTCGAATTTTGTCTGGTACAAAAATGATGAAATCTTTAGAACCAGTAGTCCGATTTTTTTAAACTAAAGTGTTTTATTTTACAAATTATTTTTAGATTAAAAAAATAAAAACAAGAAACCACAAATTATTAGTTTTTAATAAAAAGTTTTAATTTTTCAGGAACCCCTTCCATTAATGTTTTTATGGTAGTGTCCGACACATATGGTAGTGTGTCACAGCTGCTGCAGACCACTTTCTTTTGAAATCTTGAAGGTCTTTGGCCTTCATATTCATTTCCCTTTTTACTAAAGCCAAGTACCTCTCAAACGGCCTTAGTTCTGGACAGTTTGGTGGATTGGCTTCTCTAGGAACCAAAATCACTTCATTCCGTTGGAACCACTCTAAGGCCGTTTTGATGTAGTGACATGAAGCGAGGTCAGGCCAAAAAAACGTGGACACTTCATGTTGGCGTAAATATGGAAGCAATCTCTTTTGCAAGCATTCCTTCAAATATATTTCGCCGTGGATTGTACCCGATGTCACGAATGTGCTGCTCCTTTTGTCACAACTACAAATTGTCTGCCAAACAAGGAATTTCTTTGAGAATTTTGTAATTTTGGCTTTACATTTTTCAGCGACATTTCCTCGAGAATCAGCTGTATAAAATTTCGGGCCAGGTAGCTGGGAAAAGTCCGCTAAAACATAAGTTTTATCGTCCATTATGCAGCATTCAAATTTCTTGACAAAATCTCGGCTCAGCATTTTCACTCGTTGTTTTGCGGTTTCATTCTTCACGGCGTTTCTATTCCGAACTTTTTGAACTTTGTATGTCCTCAGCCCGGCTTCCTTCTTAGTCCTGCGCACGAAAGATTCTGAGCAATCAGCCTTTCCCGCCAATTCCCTTCCCGAAATGTTTGGATCTCTTTTTCATGTGGCCCCTTCTTTTTACCAGAATCTTTCTTCCGATCAATACGCAGTTCTTCCTTAAAACGTTTAATAACGCGAGAAATGGTTTTAAGGTTAACCCCTACCTGTTTGGCAATTTTTTTGAATGACCAGTGAGGTTGCTTTTGAAAAATTTAAATAATATTTTCTGCACTTCCACTTCGTTTGCCATTTTGGCGTTAAATAAATTTTTATTGTCTTTAACTGACACATAATATATTCTGACATTTAATTCAAAGCTACTAAGATAAAAATTTTTGATTTTGAATCTTTCAAGAGCACAGTATCGCAAGAAATGTAAAGGACAATTTTATTCGACGCAGTCCTTAGCTTTAGGTTTGTAAGCAACATGAATTCTAACTATATTTTTTGATACGCCTAGTGAGATAGAAAATCCGAACAGAAGACTCAACCTCTCGTCGTGTATGGGGAGTAACATATATTCCTCCATTCCATTAAAAAGTTGGTGAATTAGATGTGAAATCGTTGGAAATATACGAATTTACGAGGTTTTTGAAGAGGAAATGGATGAAGATAAGCCAAAGGTTAAAGTAGAGATTGAAACAAAACTATTGAAGTTAAACAAATTTCGGACAAGGCAAAAAGGACAATAGTATGTATACTATTTTTCGTACAAAAAAAAAAGTGTTCAAATGTCTGTTTCCAAGAAGCAAATAGATTGGCCGTCTCGTAGCTCAATCCAACCCAGTGCATATATTTTGGTTTATTTGGTTTATAGGTTCATCTAGGAAGACATTTATCCGAGAGTCATTACCTATTCTCAGTCCTTCAGATTGACAAAGTTCGACAACAACACAGCAGGCAATCGTTACAACTTTACCTCATTTATTTTCTCAGATTTCCAATGTTCAGATTTTCCATTTCTAGTTTAGGTTTCTTGGTTTCAATTGTTTAAGTTCTTCTATTTTCTGATGTATTATACCTTGAACCTCATAGAGCATCATCGATGCATTGCTTTAGCACCAATTTGAAGTAATTCTAAATGTTGCCCAGAGTTGACGTTAATTGCATCTTTTACACTATTCACATTTGTACATAGTTTTTGTGTCTTTTTTCTGTCTGTGGTACGTGATAATTATGTATATATGTATTATGTATATTTTTGAATATATGCACTACATGCTACTACTTATGTGTGAGTGAGTATGCTCATGTATGCATATCTATGGGGCTGTGTGCGTGTGTGTGTGTGTGTGTGTGTGTATGTGTGTATTTTTAATTGAGGAAACCACCATGATTATAAACGCATGGCTCACTCACTCACAGGTAAATACATACATTTATTGTTGCTGGTATAATTGTAGCGTGATGATTTGCACTGTAATGGATGACAATTAATGCCAGTGAATTATCACTGAACAGCAATAGTTGAATTTAATGATAGCAAAGCACAGTCGCAGCACAACAACAATATTTGAATTTATGTAAATGTTCAAAGTTTGACAATTTTTATTTTTTTTTTTTTTCATTAATTTGTCGTGCATTGACCGATAAATGATGGTAATAAATTCATATGTGGATGGAACAGTCAAAGGAAAGTACAATAAGTAATTTGCGGTTTTTAATAAGTAGCAAGGAGAGGATTATTAAGTAGAGAAGAAAAATTATAAAGCTCTTTCAAGGGAACAACAAATCACTGTTCACATGCATAACTGATTTGTAGGTGGTCGACTGCACAACGGATGGAAAAAATTTGTGTAGGCAGAAATACTGGCGATAGTACTTTCAGAAGGAAAAGTTTTCGAAACAAAGAGTGTATCGTGATTGCAAAAGTTTAATCAGTTTCACACGAGTGCATTTTACAGAGCTCTACACAATTCTAGTAATTGCAGTCCCTTGGAAAACAAATTTCTGTTTTTTTTTACACACTTTGAACTTACAAATTGCTTAATAGTTTTTCCATTAGTCGTGCCTGGTCTTATTTATTTACAAGTTAACGAAATCGTACATTGACCCACATCAAAAAAAAATAAAAATAAAAAAAATTAGAAACCAAAATTTAAATCCAGTTTTTCTAGCTATTTTTTATTCTATTTTTTTCTGAGAAAAGCAAACACAACCAAAAATAAAGCAAAACTAAAAAAAAAAAAATTTTTAACTAAAACTAATGAAATGTCAATGTTAAATGAGGCATTGTTAATTTTTAATTTATGCTAATCAATAACAAATTAGTATTTTTTATTTCACATTCTACTTACATGCATGAAAATAAAACTTTTCAAAAGTTCAAAGTAAATGAAATCATTGTGTTTACAAAAATCGAGAAATTTTTCGAATAAAAATAATTTTATTGTTTTCGAAATTATTACGTAGTACGTATATTAAATACACAGTTATTAAATTCAACAATCAGCTACGTAACCTTGAGTCAAGAAGTAACAAAATGAATACAAACGAAAACTTTTAAATAAATTATGTTACAAACAACAACAAAAACTTGTACGATTAAATTTCAAGATTTATTTAAATAGTGATAACTTTTGCTTTGTATTTAAAGTGGGGGAGAAATACTTAGTTAAAGAAAAGTATCTACACATGTGGCCTCCATTACCCAAGCGCGTAATTTATGGGCGCATTTGTTTTGACCAAATCTGAACAACAAAAATTTCTCGTATTGCTGAAATACATAAAATTATATAATAAATTAACTTAAAATTGCAAATTTAATGCATTACTTTTAGTGAAATTGTACACAGTAAGAAATGTGTAAAAATTAAATAGAAATATCGTAGATTTCCAATTTTTGTTTCAATACAAAATTAAGTAAAAGAAAACATTAGTAAAACACATATGGCTATTTCACGTTCAAAAAAAATAAATTTGTGTAAAGAAAATATGTAAAAATGCAATAAAAATATAGTGAATTTTCTGATTTATTTATTGCCAAATTTTTATTTTCTGAATTTTTGAAGTTAGCTTCTTTAGAATCGTTTTTATTTAAATGCTGTGGCAACACGGAAATTGTCACGGAAATGAAGGGCAGCGCGCTTCATCCACTATGCGCAATCTATCAATCGAGTATGAATCATACTCATTACAATTATAATCTTACCATCGTCATCGAGTATGAACCATTCTCGATTGAAAGAGAGCGTTCAGCGACAGCGAAAATGTAGACTTAATCGAAAAATGGAGACCCAATAAAATTCAAATTCTGCTATTGTGAAAAAAAACCCTAGACTTCGCAAGAAACTTGAGTTACAACAGAATTCGAATATCATTGAAAAACATCTCGAAAAGACTAATGCGAAGCATGAATGGAAAATGAGTTCATTAGAGCTAATAATTACATGAACACTCATCTTATTGAGTCCCGACGAAGGTCCTTCGATTATACAGCACCAGACAGTCATTGAGGTGGACGAATTCCCAGCTTCTCAACGAAAGAGTTGTGCAGAAGATTTACTTGAGAATTTGAATGAAAATCTTACCTCCGTGGAAAGAAATCAACTCGCGTCAGCACAACAAAACATAAACGAGATTTGCCAAATTTCTAGTCAACCTCATTACATTCGCTAGTTCCGCAGACCGGCAAGTGGCAAATTTTCCACCCATTGAGATCGTGTAATCTGAATATATTGATGATGACGATGATGATTATTATAATGATGATGATCGTAAGATTATAATTATAAAGATGTCGCAAATAAATTCGCATGTTTTGAGTATGGATATTTTGATGGATTTTGATGATTTTGCAGAGGCGTTGCATGCATTGCAAAGTAATGCAAACAATCAAAATGAAGTTCATCCAGATGTAGTAGACCTGGGATCAGAGAATCATCAAACTGAACTATACTTATCGTTTGTATAAATCAGCACATAAACAATTTTAAAACAGGTTCGTTAAAAGTTACTCTAGCCACGCCTGTAATGTCTGCGACAGACTCTGGCTTATACAAGATTACTAAACTTAACCTGAAAACCCAAAACGCAAACTTCTGTAGGG